>OY804608.1:465233-511603 GCA_963680895.1 Fragum sueziense
ATAAATGACCTGACAGAGCATCCCAGCCTATTGGCTAGGGCTAATCTGCCAGGTCAATTATCGTGAGCTATACTCAATATTGCGACCAAAACTTACAAAAGGAGTTTGACGCCGCTTTTTATGCAACGTGCCACAACAATTCCGCCACAATAAGAACCATCGATACCAACGCTGGCATTGAGTAAGTGGATCAACGATTCGCTGCTTTTCAACAAAAACCGCGTAACTGCAGCTTGGTTTAAGCTGCAGTTATGAGGTTTTCGTTGAAAAGCGACGAAACAAAGGGGTCTTTATTAACAAATAAGGGGAAGAGGCCGTTATTAATAAATAAGGAGGTTTGGTAAATCATTCAAAAATTAGTGTTTGTATGACAAACCCTATGTTGTGGGTCCTCAATATTGCGACGAAAACTTACAAAAGGAATTTGACGCCACGTTTTATGCAACGTGCCACAACAATTCCGCCACAATACGAACCATCGATACCAACGCTGGCATTGAGTAAGTGGATCAACAACAAAGAATATCGCTGCTTTTCAACAAAAACCTCGTAACTGCAGCTTGTTTTAAGCTGCAGTTACGAGGTTTTTGTTAAAAATCGACGAAATAAAGGGGGTCGTTATCTACAATTGAGATTGTCCTTCTAACAATCTGATTAGAATCAGGTGTTAACTTGTACGTTATAATCTGATCCGACAGTCACCCATTGACTAAGCAGCCAGTCTACAATATTTCCAGTCTATTTTTTATTTATTTTCGGACTGACTCATTTGACGCATCACTTTATCCATTTTTGGATAAAAATCACTACGCGGTGCGCATAACTCCAAAATCCTGTCGCCAAAAAGTAGCAAGCAGAAAATTGCAACTACAAATACATTTGCAACAAAATAAAGTTTGATTTTCGTCTCAATTTCATCTAATAAAATAATTAATTCAAATTAGATTATTCATTTTACTCTATGCAAGCATATGAAGCAAATATGCCGCGTGACAGGAAGTCATGAGGAAGTACCACGTGTATGCATTTTATGGGCGCTGACATCTTGAAAGTAGTTAACCCAGAATGCCCACCAGAGATAGATGGTAATCGACAGGTGGCGACATCTATTGGTAGATATTGGACAGACACCAGTAAGGATATGGGTCATATCTTCAATGACATTTTCTTCTGGGCAACCAAATGAACTACTTAAAATACTAAACCCGATTAAAACTGTAAATGAGACCGAGGACATCATTTTTCAGTGCAGAACTTTGTTTTTGTATACCTTACGAGAAATGACCTGGTAGAGCAGCCCATACTAATCGAATGGAAAGCTCTGCCAGGTCAATTCTCGTCCGCTATACGTGCTCGAAGCAAATATTTGTATTGTATTTGTATTTACACAGTGTTCTACCGGTTGTTAAATATGTATGTTCGCAGTCCTGGCTTGCGCTGCTCGTGTAACAGGTCTAGCCCTCTATTAGTAAAATATTTCGAATCGTTTATATTTTTGTATTCCACAGTGCTCCATCGGTTGGTATTTTTGTATAGCTCAAAATAAATGACCTGGTAGAGCATCTTTAGCTAATGGATAAAGATACTCTGCCAGGTAACTTATTCTGAAATATGATTTTACAGTCCTCCATCGGTTTACATTGTTGTATTCCCACAGTGCATCACCGGTTTATATTTTTCTATTTCCACAGTCTTCCACCGGTTGTTAACATCACAAGGGCTTACAACATAAGTACCAATATTTATGTACTGAAAAACAAGGCTAACCTGGACCCAAGTTCGGCCTACATGAAAACAAACACCAGCGAGCCAGAGGTAGAGGCAATTCAACCTGGAGGCAATGCCCTGGGAGAGGCCGTCTATATAGAATATTGTTTGTATATTGATACAGCGAGGGGCGATCCTAGATGGTACTTCGCTGGTTAGTATTAAGGACAGATCCTCCAGTTGTTACTGCGCAACTTACTGCGCATATCCTAAATAACGAAATAAAGCTGTTTCAGTAATTGGCCTTTTTAGCAAATGTATTTGGTTACATTTAGTTAATGTTTGGTTGATAAATGACTAGACCCTTTTCTGTTATTTCAATTTTCTCTGTTTGGTCAATTAAAGTGTAATAGTACTCGGATGGTACATTTCGCTTTCTGTTACGCGTTCAACATGTGGCGTTAGCGATAGTAAACGGAGCAACAAAAGCAAAGTGGTGTCTTTATGAGCTAGTCCGCTTCAGATGGGCACAAAAGATGACACTTTTTATTATCTAAAGCTGGTAATAAGAGAGAAAATGGATAAAAGTAGTGAATCAATTTCGGACAGAGCTGCAAAAAGTAAACCAAATTTTACTTATAACTAAGAAAAACGCTTGGTTTGATATATTTTCTTTTTTTTTTTTTTTGTTTTTGTAGGTATGACCAAGCGCTATGTCTATACCAAAAAAGAAAAAATTCTTACCGCTGGAATATTTTTTATTATCAGAAACGTTGCGAAAAAAGAGCAATTTCGGATACTTTTGAAAGAATGTTTTACTAAAAATTTCAAAGTCATCACTAAATTTTCCCAAATTGATACTCATTTTGACAGAATAAAACATAATGAACACAATAAAGACTTATTTCTGTAATCTTAGTCATTTCAAACACCTTTTTTGGGGTATTTAAGTGACGCCTCATTTTTGAAAATTTAGACAAGAATAGTCTCCCTTGAAAGCCAATAACTTTTTAATTCGCTTGGTGACCTATAGTTTTTACTTCATTTCTTTACTTCTCATATATTTAAATATCAGTACAGAAAAAATGAAAAATTCTTACCGTAGGAAATAAATGGAGGATCTGTCCTTAATTGGTTGATAAATTGTTTGTTTAATTGGTCGATTGCTCGATCGATCCACCGACCGACCTACCGATCTACCGACAGACCGAATACCAACCCACCCCTCGACCGACCGACCGACCGACCGACTGACTGACTGTTAAACTGTAAAATGAGGTATTGAAAACATTTAGCAAAAAGGAGAAAATGCTGTACCAAAAATATTAAATTTCATTCGTTTGAAATTGTCGTCAGCAACATCTTTGAAGTTAGACCAGTCTAAAAATAAATGACGTCTAGTAATAAGTTAATGTATGAGAATATATGTTGATAAGGAAATTTGCCATGAAACAATTTATCACCAAGAGGAGAAAAATACACTCAGCTACAGTTGGCGCCACATCGTATGGCACATGTTTATACTTTGTTCAAATGTAATTGAACAATGAACAAAATATAAACACGTGCCATACGATATGGCGCCAACTGTAGACACCCCAGCCCTGCGTTCAGTAAGACAAAACGTTAGCTAACAATTAGCCGTTTCATTCGGAATACTCGGTCAATTCTGTGAAATTTGGGTCAAAGAAGTTGCGAATGTTGGTAACGTTAGCATTTGGAACACCACGGACAATTCTGTCGAATCATACCTTGGATGCATGTCGTGGATCTACTTTCTGACTTTGAATAGAATAGAAATGAACAACAACAGAAAACGCTTGTCCGTAATTAATGTTAATCATAAAGCGACAATGATACTGAAATGCATTACATGCAGTTGCAGTGTCCTCTCTTTTTAGAATGATTTCACCCTGCAAGTCCCTTAAAGTGCCATGGTTGTTCATTTGGATGGCCCCGAAAACTACTTTATGAAGCGTAATAACTTCCATCTAAGAAATGCGATTTTTTAAAAAGATTTCTTCATACATACACATCCGAGTCGATGATTAGATCTTTGATCGACATTATCCGAGGATATCCGAACGGTAACGTTAGCTAACAGTTTGTCTACTGAACGCAGGGCAGGGTCGCACTTAATTGGACTTACTCCGCCCCCCCCCCCCCCCCCCCGTGTTGAGAGTAAACTATACAGTCCAATCAAGTGTTTTGGAGAATAAAACAGATAATTATTAAATTTGATAATAATTTCCCTATCGCAAAATAGCCAAAGAACATGTCAAATTAGTCTGGTTCCCTGTCGTACTATGTATTTTAGCACGTCAGGCTCTCACTAAACATGGCCGCCCCCAGTGGTGTAATTTAATTACAATGATAAAGAGCAAAGTTCTTTAATTTTGTGAGCAGGGAAGGGTCATTAGAAGAGCAGATAGGTTTCGGTATATTTTTAATACTAGCAATAAAAGTATTACATGACCTCAACGCTAACACGAAATAAAACGGTTTCAAATTATGTACATGAAAACTATATTAAGGCAATTTGCATTATTCAAACTCACTCTTGTATTTCTGTAGATGGGGGAGTGGAGCCGATCGGGATGCACATTTGGAACATGACGATCAGTTCCGCGGAAAACCATCCACCGCCCGGATATCCGAACAGCTCCATGGTCATTGACAGTAACGGGTGAGTACAGTTCATTTTTATGCCCCCGTATTGAAAGATCGGGGGCATATTTTCAACTCGTGTCTGTCCGTCCGTCCGTTCGTCCGTCCGTCCGTCTGTTTATCTGTCTATCCGTCCGTCTCTCCCAACTTAACATTTACCTTTTCTCTTAAAGTATTCGACATATAAAGCTCAAATTTGGTATGTTACTTTCTTTCAATGATACATATCTGTTCCATTCAATATGACCTTCATCAAGGCCATTCGTTAACCCTTATCAACCCTTTTTATACAAAAACTTAACATTTAGACAATATCAATTTCGGGGATATTCGTGTATCACAAACACATGTTTTTTTTCACGAACATATCGCTGCTTTCCAACAAAAACCTCGTAACTGAAGCTTAGAACAAGCTGCAGATACGAGATTTTTGTTGAAAAGCGACGATATGAAATATAGGCTGACTTTAAATGGGGCCACAGCGCAAAACATTATTGGGAACCAGCGCTTTTTTGTCTACTAGATTCGCCCCCCCCCCCTCTTCTGTGTCGACGAATCAAAAATAATCGTTTTTAACATGAACACTGATAGCTTGTCCGCTGTTTATCCAAGGAGTTCCAAATGGCGTAATGGCTAAATGAATCAAATTACGCACAATTGTAAATGCGTTTCACATAAGTTGATTCACCGTGCCCGATTTCAAGATTTTCCTTGAAGAAGAAAATAATTTCCAAATACTATTTACTCTATATTCATATACAAGGGAGGTAATTTTGAACATTGTTGTCAAATATTTCCATAAGCATGCATTAAATTTAAATTTCTAAACCGTACAAAATGCTTATGTTTGTATTTTATAATGGAAATGTAACACAGTTTAGGAATTACTGACACTTTTCAAATTTCGCCTCTGGCTCTTTGGTGATAATAATCAGTTGCATACCTTAATGGAACATAACATTTCCACTTTCATTTTTTTTAAAGTAGGCCTATGTCTTGATGCAAGGATGGGTTATTCTAATGCGTAGAAATGCTAGTAGTTTTAGAATTTGGTATTTATAAGCAAAAAATCGCCTTTAAAGTTGAGAATTTCATATAAATCTGAACTGTCGTCCACAACAATTTGTTCAATTTTAGCACAAAAATATATATTTCTCGTAAACAGTTCAATATTTGACTTGAAATTTTCAGAATTTTCATAAGAAAATTTGTTATTTCAGATAAAAATAAAGGTAATATATGAAAATACAAATGGGAAATGTCACTTTAATCATTTTTTAATATATATATATCAGGTGTTCACTGAACGTGGAACCAGCGGTGATGGGACCGGCGAGCCAAGCCGTAACGTACCGACAACCAGACTTCGCCAACCTGACGAAATTTTACTTGATTTCCCCTAACTGCTTCAAGTAAGTAATAAACCCTATGTTGTTGGTACTCATTGGAATCGTCTCGTCGAGACGATTCAAGTGAGTACCCACAACATAGGGTTTTGGATTGAAATAACAAAGTTGGAATTTATTTGTCCCCATCCCCTTTCTCGCCAATCAGACACTATTTTACTTGATCTCCCCTAATTGCTTCAAGTAAGTAATAATAATTATGTTGTTGGTACTCCATGGCCAGAGGCGCGTTCTTTAGAGTGAGATTTCTTGAGATATCTTGAGATTTCTTAAGATATTTTAACATAAAACATTTTTTAGATCAAGATTTTTAAGTCGTTCAATAGGAGGCGCCATTACTCTTTACTTCATGCGGAATCCTCGGTCAACTCTGTAGAAACGATATAAAGAAAATTGACCGAGTGGTTCCGAACGCTCCATAATTTATAAACCGCGCTGTTCCGAATGCTCCATACTTTATACAAATGACGTCATTATGACGTCATTTGTATAAAGTATGGAACATTCGGAACAACTCGGTGAAATCTCGGTCTTAAAAACGCTTTATCTAAAATATCTTAAGAAATCTTAAAATATCTCGGTCTAAAGAACTCGGCTCTTGTCTATCAAGACAGAAGGGGATTCCCAAGAGGCGACATCAAAGAAAACAGTATCTAAACTAGGCTACTCAAAATCAATCAATCAATCAACCAATCAATCAATCGATCAAGGATCAATCAATGTTATAGTTGTCCACCCCTGAGATTCACGCGATGTAGGAAATATTCTAACGACGTCGTACACATTTGGCGGTGGAACTTTCCGCCGACGAATGCTTACAACGTCGCCATAAAAAGTTACGATATGTAAATGATGTCAATGACAGACGTCACATGAAAAAAATCCGACATTGCGTGAGTTTTTTGGGGATGGACTTCCTTAACCAGATACATTCTACAACAGGTCCAGATGGTTGGATTTGACTTCGTTCGTGCCGAAAAAACTTTCATCAACCACGCTTAACATTAACCAAGTAACCAATCAAGTTTAAAGTAGTCCATCAATAATTTGAAAAATGCGACGTCAGAATTTTGTGCTACGTCGTTAACATTCATTTTGTACCCGAACCTATCCGGACGACGTCGTATACATTCGGTGGTGGAACGAATGTTCCACCGCCGAATATTTACGACGTCGTCCGAATAATTCCGTTGCCTCCTGAATCTAATTAGGGATGGACTACCTTAACAATGTACATTCTACTGCAGGTCCAGACACTGGGATTTGACTTCGTTCGTGTCGAAAAACCTTTCATCAACCACCCTTACCATAACCGTCTATGTCGACTATTGTGTCACCACCGCATTGGACAACGCTGGTGTCAACGAGTGCTTTGTAAGTCAAAGGCCCTACATCTTCGCTAGCCAAGGTTGAACCCACCTACGTTTGTATTCACCTTTGGCGGATTAAGTCAGATTTTCTAAAAATCGCGAAACGCCGCCTAGCGGTTGTCCTACTAGTTGTTATGGAGTAACAACCAATCGAACGTCGCGTTCCAACCGCCATTTAACGTTATGTCGACCATTATTGATGACGTCATTAACGCGCGTTCTCTTATACGCCAAGGCTGAATACAGAAACGACAAGTCCTAGGTTTCACCATTGGCTTGCACACTTTTCAGCCATCATCACCAAAAAACTCTTCATCAGATGTACAAATTAAAGATAATCCCATCATTCCACAAAAGTTAAAGAATATAGATATACTGAACAAAAGTGAAAACGCTACACCTACTTTGCTTGTTTTATTTCTTCTAAAAACAACAAGTAAAAAATCAAATGAAAGTGTTTCGCATTGTTCATTTACTTGGTTGTGCCACGTACTAAACATTTTGTGGATCTTAATTACGGGAATGAAAAACGGACCCTTTTAATGTGACAGGTGTCCGTTTTTTCAGGTGTACAATTTGAACGGAAATTATACAGAATTTAAACCTTCAAAAATCCAAGCAGAAAAATGCAAACTATGCCAAACTTTACGGAATGGTAGTCCGACGAGTTACCAGTCGGAAAAAGAAAAGAAGCTTGCATATCATTGTTGCAGCGTTTAGAAAATGATGTTTGAAAAGCCAAATTGTCATTAGGTTTCAAAGCTTGAAAACTTTACTATGTAATTTCCATAGGAAATTGAAATCGTTATTGCATGGAAATCTGGGAACAATCCTTGTCGAAGAAAGGGTTCAAAAATCCCCTGTAAGGCCTGCATGATGTTGCAAAAAAAAACAATCGAAAACCGTAATAAATTTGTGAAAACCAAACATTTTAAATTTCCTGTTTGTTTATGTTAAAGGGAGGTAATTTGCAAAATTGACAGATTAGAACTTAATTTTAGAGCTTGCTACAAGAGATAGGTGAGATTTTAAGTGTTTTTTGACAACCCGAAAATGACCAATACCGAAAAAATAATGACGCGTTTTCTGCACATGCGCATATGCGGAATTAAATGAAATTAGCTCTAAACCCATTAAGGCATATAACTCTGACATTAAAGGAGACAAGGCAATGAAGTTTCGACAAAACGATAGCTGAAAGCCTGGGAAATGACGTCAAAATACATTTTACGCTATTAGTTAGATACTTTTCCAGAAATAACAAATCATGCAGTGTAGCGTTTTCACTTTTGTTCAGTATATTTAGTCCTTACCGCATCTTATCTGTGCAGTTTCTTTTGTATGTTAGTATAAACTGGAGACTCTGTATTGTATTGCATTACATAAAATTAGATTTTAAAGCAACCTCTTAAAGTGACATTTTCACATTTATTTTTACATGTTTTTACGTTTATTCTATCTGAAAGAGCATCTCTTCTTATGAAAATTCTGAAAATTTCAAGTCAAAATATTGAACCGTTTACGAGAAACATATATTGTTGTGCTAAAATTAAACAAATTGTTGTGGACAACAGTTCAGATCTATATAGAATTTGTCATTTCTGTCTCCACTTTAAAGGCGCTTTTTTCCGCTTATTAATAACAACTTCAAAAAACTGATAGCATTTCTACACATAAGAATAAACAATCTTTGCATCAAGACATACTTTTAAAAAATGAAATAAATGTTAAATATCACTTTAAGCTGGTTTTAACCCTACATTTTATTGTTTTGCAAAAACAACATTGTATTGTATTGTATTGGAATTAAGGTATTTTATTATGATGCATTCATTGTTTTGAATCGTATTTGTTGAGTTGTATTTCATTGTTTTGAGTTGTATTGTATTGAGTTGTATCGTTATTGGGTTGCATTGTATTGTTCCGGTGTCGATGCATCAGCTGGACGTAGTCTTATTTTCTTATATTGCATTATATTCTACTGTATTTTAGTGTTCGACCTACTTTTTGGACCAATGATTTTGCAGTATATTTTTAAATTTCGCGGCTATTTTTCGCTTAACGGGCTGCCGGTGAGTTTATGTGACGTCTATACATAGCCACGCCCAGTCTCTAATGAACCGCTGGCCAGCACTATGTCAGATAAGGTCTGTATAGTAGATTCTACGCGATATAAATATTCAATGCGCTGCGCGCATTTGAATGTTTATTTCGCGTAGAATCAACTATACAACCTCTTTATAATACGTGTTGTTCATATTGTATAGTGTTGTTGTATTATGTCGTATTTCAGGGAAACTTGGGAAGACCCTACAGACGGTTGTCTTGTTCTGAGTTGTATTGTATCAAGTTGAATTGTTGTTGTATTCTTCTTTATCATATTGTCCTGAATTACATTGGCGTGTGTTCTATTGTATCGTATTGTATTGCATGATAACTTGATTAGTTGGGAAGACTATATTGACGGTTATAATAACAACTGTACCGGCGTCGGTGTTAGAGGTGCCCGGTATTACCGGTATACCGGTAAACCGCGGTGCGCAGATGCGGCGGTACGTACCGGTTCGGGTACGAAGCTGTACCGGTACTTCGGCAATTTCCGTAGACGGAAATTCCCGAATGATAAATATCAGTTTTAATGCATTTTTCTTTACGATAAAAAGGTTATTCTTCGATATTTTCTGTTTTCAAAAGCCGAAAAGTAGAAAATATACAGTCATGGCGAAGACCGTCGGACCTGCAGACCCTCGGTTCGATATTTTTTTCCTTTCTGACTGACGTCCCATTGTCCTGTCTAACATTAATTTTGAGGATTGTCTGTATGAAAAATTCGACAACTTACTAAACAAGAACTAAGAGTATAAATACATTGATAAAGACCTTTTTTCAATAATCCATGCGATAAATCAAGTCAATTTCCATCCCCGAACTAACGTGTGTCACTAAAAAAATGGGTCAGTCAATTACAAAGCGTGGGTAGAATGAGACATCAAAAGACTACCGCGGAAGTGTTGGCACCGGGCCAAAACACTTTGTAAGTTGACCCTTTTCTTTTTTGGATGAAACATAGATTATTACAGACTTCCCGAAACTCCGTCGGACCGGCAAAAATTGGCTAGGTCTGATTGAATTTTTTACCTCGTCGGTCCTAAATGTCCGGCATAAAATAAGGAGTATAAGGTCCGATTGAAATTCGTAGGCCCAGAAATTTCCTCTAAATACGATAAGTTTAACATGGTTTTAAATGCAGATGGGTTTTCCCATCACTCATATCAAGCGTATTTATGAAGAGAAGAGTGAAACTTATCTTGAATTTAACAATAATCCGATAATCTGCAACTGCTAATTGTTTATAAGTACCAATTAAAACCTTCCAGACAGACATCATAAAACACGCGACCTGTGTAATCTTTCAGCATAACAATTAGACTTTGCAAAGTCAGTGTTAAAACCCTCTAACGTAATGTATATTTACGAGGTAGATAAAGCTGTTTGACAAACTGGCATTATTGATTTTCTCAGTCTCCTCCAGGTCACGTAACGGTTCAGTGATTCTGCTTAGCTCTAACCTTTTTATACGCCCGAAGGGTCGTATTATGTTATGGCCCCGCTCGTCCGTCTGTCCGTCTGTCCGTCCGTCCGTCCGTCTGTCTGTCCGTCTGTCTGTCCGTCCGTTAGCAATTTCTTGTGTGCGCAACTCCTCCTACAGTTTTGATCGGAATTTGATCAAACTTGCCACAATGAATCTCCATGGTGTCTAGTTGTGCATCTCGCTTACGGAATTCAGATAACTCTTTTCGTTCTTGAATTATCTGCCCTTGAATTAAAAAAATGCCCATTTTCTTGTGTGCGCAACTCCTCCTACAGTTTTGATCAGAATTTGATCAAACTTGCCACAATGAATCTCCATGGTGTCTAGTTGTGCACATCGCTTACGGAATTTAGATAACTGTTTTCGTTCTTGAATTATCTGCCCTTGAATATAAGGGAAAATGCCCATTTTTTCAAAAATGCCCATTTTCTCCTGTGTGCTACTTCTACAGTTTCAACCAGAATTTAATCAAACTAGCCACAATGAATCTCTTTGGTCTCTTGTTGTGCAAACAATATTTTGATAACTTTTCATGTTTGAATTATCTGCCCTTGAATTGAAAAAATTGCCAATTTTACTGACAAGCCCCTCTCGGGCGTATATGCGCCGCTCTGCGAAGCTCTTGTTTACCCTTTACTGGTCCAAATTTAACATATTTCACTCAGTAAAAAAAAGATGCAATTCTTTGTTTGATAGCTAAGCTAACATAAAATGGGTGTTTTGGATGTTTTGTTTTTTAAACAATAATTTATCATTTTTCAATTAGATCTATATAGATCTAGCCTTCCAAGCTACAAAATGGGAAATTGTGAAACTGAAAGTCTTGCTTTACCCCACAATTTCAAATGTTAGAACAGTCAAATTTCAAATATTATCTATAAATAAATAGGATGATATAATAAGGTTTAAGACTTTAGTTCTCTCCCAAATGCTCTTCCAAAATACAAAAAAATAAAGACATAAAAAATTAAATCAAGTAAAAAAATAAAATTATTTTTCTTTTTGGGAAAAAAATAGACTGTTTCAAATTCAGAGATTCTGGAGAGCCCTGTAATTATCAAAAAGGCCCTAGTAAAAGAAAATATGAAAAAGTTTTGGTCTGACTGAATGACCTGAGGTGTGACAGAAAATTCTTTCCAGTCAGACCAAATGTCTGACAGAAGGTTGTTGAGTTTCGGGAAGTCTGGATTAACCCTTTATACTTGTCTTCTCTTAATTCAATATTTTTGTGGATCTGTCTAAGTCTGCATTTCTAAAACAAACCTTACCAGCTAATTATGAAAAAAAGTTAAGCTTTATATGTTCTGAATAGTATTGTGGTGCACTGCACTGGCTATTCCAAAACAACGAAATTTATGTTGGTCAAATTTAAAAGCTGTTGCAGATTACAAAATGGATATTACGAGGTAATGTATGTGAATATTATATCGTATTTGAGGTAATGTATGTGAATATTATATCACAGAAAACATTAAGACAGAAGGAGAAAATTCTGATTATCAATGTTTTCCCAAACCCTTTCTATTAGGGGCGTCAAAACCAGGTGTTAAAGGGTTATCAATCCAGATTTCCTGTCAATCCCGGTATATCGCGGTACATACCGTGGTATATGTCAAAATACCGCGGTATACCGTGGTACATTTTTTTCGTGGTACGCAGCTCTAGTCGGTGTACCCTCCAGTCGTAGTTTTATTGACTTAATATATTGTTTTTAGTTTGACTGTATTGTATTGAGTTTAATTGTATTGTATTTTGTTACAGGGTAACTTGACCAGAATGGAATACCCTATGGATGGTTTCAACAACTATCCTTGTGTCGGTGTACCCTCCGGTCGTAGTTTTATTGTATTGTATTGTCTTATATTGTACTGTATTGTCTTATATTGTATTGTATTATGTTATATTGTGTAATATTGTATTGTATTATGTTGTGTTCAGGGCAACCTTAGCAGTACGCAAGATAAAACGGACGGTTACAACGACTGTTCCGGTATCGGTGTGTCCTCCGGTCGTAGTTTTATTGTTTTATATTGTATTGCAGGGTAACCTCAGCAGTACGCAAGATAAAACGGACGGTTACAACGACTGTAGCGGTGTCGGTGTGTCGTCCGGACGTAGACGAAGATCGGTAGCTGATGAGTTCGATCTTCCTTCTCAGATTTCCACCAGCTTCACATTGATTAACCCCAGTAAGTTAAGTATATCGCTGCTTTTCAACAAAAACCTCGTAACTGCAGCTTAAAATAAGCTGCAGTTACGAGCTTCTTGTTGAAAAGCGACCACTTTTACATTTTCCTAAACAAGACTATGGTTTGACGTTAATCTCAGTAGGATTTGTTTATTTACATATCGAAAAACATGAATTGAGGTTAACCACAGTATGCTTTACTTATTCACATTTTCCTCAACAAGATCATGGTTTAATTTAACCCCAGTAGGTTTTGTTTATTTACATTTTCCAAAACAAGATCATGGTTTATTATATAATAGATTCACTATTAAACGAGAATTTTTACAGCTGAATTGCTTTATCAAAACAACTGTTATCATTCTCGTTTAATAGCGAATCTATTATACATTCAAAGTTAAACGAGAATCGATACAAATATTTTGGTTTATTTTAGGGTTGAACAGGTATCAGTGTGCATAAGTTGTTACTATAAATAGTCAAATATACATCCTGCCACCCCTATTTTCCGTTATTGGTCTATTCCCTCATTAGTAAAATATTTTGAATCGTTTATAATTTAACCCCAGTATGATTTGTTTATTTACATTTTCCAAAACAAGATCATGGTTTAATCTTAACCCAAGTAAGCTTTGTTTATTTACATTTTCCTAAACAAGACCATGATTTCATTTAACACCAGTAAGCTTTGTTTACTAGTATTTAAATTTTCCTAAACAAGATCATGGTTTAATTTAACCCCAGTAGGCTTTGTTTATTTACATTTTCCTAAACAAGATCATGGTTTAATTTAATCCCAGTAGGTTTTGTTTATTTACATTTCCCTAAACAAGATCATGGTTTAATTTAATACCAGTGGCTTTTGTTTATTTACATTTTCCTTAACAAGATCATGGTTTAATTTAACCCCAGTAGGTTTTGTTTATTCATATTTTCCTAAACAAGATCATGGTTTAATTTAATCCCAGTAGGTTTTGTTTATTTACATTTTACTTAACAAGATCATGGTTAAATTCAACCCCAGTAGGTTTTGTTTATTTACATTTTCCAAAACAAGATCATGGTTTAATTTAATCGCAGTAGGTTTTGTTTATTTACATTTTCCTAAACAAGATCATGGTTTAATTTAACCCCAGTAGGTTTTGTTTATTCATATTTTCCTAAACAAGATCAAGGTTTAATTTAATCCCAGTAGGTTTTGTTTATTTACATTTTCCTAAACAAGATCATGCTTTAATTTAACCCCAGTAGGTTTTGTTTATTCATATTTTTCTAAACAAGATCATGGTTTAATTTAATCCCAGTAGGTTTTGTTTATTTACATTTTCCTATACAAGATCATGGTTTAATTTAACCCCAGTAGGTTTTGTTTATTCATATTTTCCTAAACAAGATCAAGATTTAATTTAATCCCAGTAGGTTTTGTTTATTTACATTTTCCTAAACAAGAATATGGTAGGTTTTGTGTATTCATATTTTCCTAAACAAGATCATGGTTTAATTTTAACCCCAGTAGGTTTTTTTTATTTACATTTTCCTAAACAAGATCATGCTTTAATTTAACCCCAGTAGGCTTTGCATATTTGCATTTCCCTAAACATGATCATGGTTTAAGTTAACCCTAGTAGGCTTTATATATTTATATTTTCCTACACAAGACCATGGTTTGATGTTGACCTAAGTTACATTTTCTTTTGTTTATTTTAACATTTTCACAATCAAGACTGAGGTGACACAAAAGTTTTTTAAACTCTTCAACAATTCTGTGAATAGCTGACCAATTTAAATTCGGTTTGAAGCAGAGAGGAAAAAAGGCTAGATTTTTCTGGATTTCTTGTGCTTTAAACAACACGTAATAAGGAGGCTGTTGAGGACCGACCAAAATTCTGGTTGGTCGTCTGTAGATCTATTTTATCAGGCCTTTTTTGAAAGGCCCTTCGCATTCAGCAAGTATTTGCGTTGTCTCGCCTTCCCTGCTTTCAAATTGGTCTTACATTAACAAAATATAAAAATTCTATCGAGATAAAGGGACATGACACTATATAGGCTTTTGATTCAATTTTCTGAATAATTCGACACAAATTCCCGATCGAGTATATTTGATTATACGACCGGACGTTAACCGCACGGTCATTTACTACATAATACACGTTTTATACGTTAACCGCCCAGTTTGTTTTGTTTGTTTGTTTTTAATGCATGCTTATCTCAGCATTGAAAATTATTTGTTGCAATAAATCGCTGCTTTTCAACAAAAATCTTGTAACTGCAGCTTGTATTAACCCTTTCCCACACAAGGCCTGGTTTTGACGGCCCTTATAGAAAAGCCTTGGCAAAACATTGGAACAAAAGAAGAAACTGCTGATAACCAGCAGTTTCTCCTTTTGTCTCAATATTTTCTAAGACATATTTTACACAAATCCTATCTTTAATAACATCCATTTTGTCATTTATTGCAGTTTTTGAAGCGGATCACTCTAAAACTTTGTCGTTTGGGAAAGGGTTAATGCATGCCTGAAATGGTCTGGAAATTTATTTATACATTGCAATATAAATCGCTGATTTTCAACAAAAATCTCGTAACTGCAGCTTAAACAAGCTGCAGTTACTAGGTTTTTGTTGAAAACCACCGAAATGCTATTTTTCCCGCCAGATTTCGTAATGTTATTTTTCCCGCCAGATTACGTAATGTTATTTTTCCCGCTAGATTACGTACCAGAAGACCAACAAGACGACGAACCCACCGTACCAGTGCAAGACGAGGTTCAACAGGAATGCTTCGAGAAGGACACATTTACTATCCTTACCGCTGTAAGTTGATTCGTATTTTGTTCCCCCCACCTCCATCTCTTACCCCACCCCCACAGTCGTTCATTACTTGGGGCGCAGTCCACAATTGTTCGTACCTTTACTATCCTTACCGCTGTAAGTTGATTCGTATTTTGTTCCCACCCCCACCATACTTTCCTACTATCCTTTACCCTATCTCCCACCAGGCCAGTCCACATTTTTTCGAGAAGCACACGTTTACAATTTTTTACCTCTGTAAGTTGATTCGAATTTTGCCGCTCCTCCCATCTCCCCACCACTCCTAACCCCAGCTTCTTCAAGTCACTCATTATTTGAGGCAAGTCCACATTTCTGCGAGAAGTAAACGTTTACGATCCTTACCGCTGTAAGTTGATTCGTATTTTGTCCCACTCACCCCTCCATCTCCCCACTCTCCCTAAACCCGTCTCTCACCGGACGTTCATTACTTGAAGCCAGCCCACATTTTTAAGAGAAGTAAACGTTTACGATCCTTACTGCTGTAAGTTGATTCGTATTGTTCCCCCACCCACCCTCTCCTATAATCTTTCCACCATCCCTAATCCCACCCCCACAGTCGTTCATTACTTGGGGCCCAGTCCACAATTCTTCGAGAAGTGTTCACACCTCTACTATCCTTACCGCTGTAAGTTGATTCCTATTTTGATCCCACCCCTTCCACCCTACTTTCTTACCATCCGTACCCCCATTCCTTACCAGCCGTTCATTATTTAAGGCAAGTCTACATTTCTTAGAGAAATACATGTTTAGTGTCTTTACCGATGTAAGTTGATTCGTATTTTTGTTCCAACCCCACCTCCCACCAGACCAGTCCACATTTCTTAGAGAAGGATACATTTACCATCCTTACCGCTGTAAGTTGATTCGAATTTTGTTCCCACCCCCACACACATTTCCCCGCTATCCCTAACCCCATCCCCACACTCGTTCATTACTTGGGGCAAGTCCACATTTCTTAGAGAAGAACGCGTTTACTATTCTAAACCGTTGTAAGTTGCTTCGTATTTGCCCACTCCCACCATCCCTTACCCCCATCTCTTCACCAGCCGTTCATTACTTGAGGCCAGTCCACGTTTCTTAGAGAAGTATTTTGTTACTATCCTTACCGCTGTAAGTTAATTTGTATTTGTCCACCCACGCCATCCATCACCCCATCAACACCCCCTTTCCATCCCAACCCCATCTCTCACCAGCCGTTAGTTACTTGGCGCTAATCTTACAGAAGAATACATTTACGGTCCTTACCGCTGTAAGTTGATTCGAAGTCCCACCCCTATCCACCCTACTTTCCTACCATCCCTAACCCAATTTCTTACCATCCGTCCATTACGTGAGACCAGTCCACATTTCTCAGAGAAGCACACATTTACTATCCTTACTGCTGTAAGTTGAGTCGTATTTTGTTCCCCCCCCCCCATCTCCCCACCATCTCTAACCCCACCCCCAAAGTCGTTCATTACTTGGGGCCCAGTCCACAAATGTTCTTACCTTTACTATCCTTACCGCTGTAAGTTGATTCGTACGTTGTTCCCACCATACTTTCCTACCATCCTTTACCAAATCTCCCACCAGGCCAGTCCACACTGCTTCGAGAAGGACGCATTTACTATCCTTACCGCTGTAAATTGATTCGTATTTTGTTTCCACCTCCTCCATCCCCCACTAATTTTTCCAGCATTCCTAACCCTATCTCCCACAAGACCAGTCTACATTGCTTCGAGAAGGATACATTTACTATCCTTACCGCTGTAAGTTGATTCATATTTTGCCGCCCCCTTATCTTTCCACCATCTGTAACCCCATCTTCCTACAGGCCAGTCCACATTTTTTCGAGAAGCATATGTTTACAATTTTTACCGATTTAAGTTGATTCTTATTTTGTCCCCCACCAACCTCCCACCATCCCTAACCCCTATCTCTCACTAGCCGTCCATTACGTGAGACCAGTCCACATTTCTTAGAGAAGAACGCGTTTACTACTGTAAAAGTCTTTATTTTCGCGAGCTCAACATTTCGCGATTTTGTTGTCTGGGATTTATTCGCTAGTTTATAAATTCGCGCGTGTTTGATGTTAAGCTCGGGTATTTCCGTTGTTTTCCGGAAATATTCGCTTCGTTATATTCCGTACATGTCCGTTTAACCCCGATAAATACATAAGCGATGGTTAGACAAAATAAATGTTTATCACACCTGTCTTCTCTTTATAATTGTTTTCACACCTTTTCATATGTAACTGATAAAAGGACAATACATGTATTGTCCCTACATGTATGACAAAAAGTGAATAACATAAGAACGTAACTGCTTCATTTTTCCATTAAATGTACTGTACTTCTGAATTGTAAACGATAAAGAGGTCACCCTTTTACGACCATATTCTAGGAAAACACATGTAACATTTATACTTTGTATTTGTAATCATGTACAATGTATATCATCATGATAATTTAACATTATGATGTTAATTGCATTGTACATACATTGAAAGGAGGGTAACGATCAAAATTTCCGATTTGAAGTGTTTTAATGAACATATAAAATTTCGGAATGTTCCGGATTCCGAAGAACCATCGGCAATTTCCGGCGTTCTGAGACTGATATATTCACGAAATTGATGAATTCGCGAGATAGCCTACTCGCGAAAATTAGCGAAAATTAAGTCCTAGCGAATAAATAGACTTTTACAGTATTCTAAACCGTTGTAAGTTGATTCGTATTTGCCCACTCCCATCTTACCTTCACCATAACCGAATCTTTTTCAAGCCATTCATTACTTGAGGGCAATCCACATTTTTTAGAGAAGTAAACTATTACGATCCTTACCGCTATAAGTTGATTCGTATTTGTCCACCCCCACCATCAATAATCACATCACCACCCACCTCCCCTTCATCCCAACTTCATCTCTCACCAGGCGTTAGTTACTTGTTGCCAGTCTTAGACTAGGATACATTTACGGTCCTTACCGCTGTAAGTTGATTCATATTTTGCGGCACTGTTGTTTCCGTCTTATTGTGTTCATAGATCATTATTTTCATAGTCCCTTTTTCATACGATAAAGTTGCGGACGTCAGCGAACGTTTAAAGAAATTAAGTTATTCCATCAATCATAAGATACAAAACACGTCAGACGTAATCCGTGGCAACGGAAAGTGAGGATGAAATACGCTCGTTATATTCCTGGCGTCATCTGTGGCAACGGAAATTGACGAGGGACATCCTCATCAATTTCCGTCACCATGGACGACGCTCGAAGTTGCACGAATTGTTTGCTATAAAATGATGGATGGAATTCCTTATGACTTTGTTATTGGTTTTCAGTGCCTTGCCTTCCTCCTGGCTGTCGTATTGTTGATGGCTGTGTTCCTGGCCTGTAAGATACAGACAGCGCGGAGAACCAGCGTCAAGAGAGGAACTTCCTCTTCCGGTTACACATCCGGGTACACGTCGGGATATACCTCCTACAGCAACAAGGGATATAAATAGACACGGATCACCGGAAGTGACGTGATCTATACGTCATCGTGGGAATTTGTTTGCATTTCATGAAATATCATGCTGGAAAATCATTTTTCAATACGTAGGCCCCTATTTCGATTTGAAATTCTAAATTTTCTAGGAAACAGGGATTAAAATGCTTTGCAAGTTGTCTGCATTTCATAAAAACAAAATAATTCTAAATTCAACCTACAGAATGGAAGCTGTATCCGAAAAGGATATTAAGCTTGTGTTATTTTAAGGTATTCTGGGCTTAAGACCAGTCAGTGAATACCAACAAGACTGTTCCGAACGCATTCTAGTATAATATTCTTAAATGGGCCTTACGCTATTTCATATTTAACATGATACAAGCATGTGAATAAGAAAAAAAAAGTTTTTATTTGTATCGAAATTATCTCTATGACACAAAATACTATACTTTTATTCTTAAAACCTTTCTTGACTTTGCACGAACTTTGTTATGTTATAGCAATATATTTCATTATCGTAACTGTAGGCCATGCGCGGATCCAGACGGGGGGGGGGGGGGGTCAGGGGGTCATGACCCCCCCTCCTGGAATTTGGCGAAAAAAGGGGTTATCAAAAAGATTACTGGTTATGACCCAAAATAGCTGCATCATTTGTGCCACGACAAACTGTTGTTATATTCAGTCCTTCGTGGTATGGCATGTATGTGCACGCGCTGATCCAGACGGATCCCATGAGTCATGAGCCCCCCCCCCCCCCCGAATTTGGCAAAAAGGGGGTGATTGGATGACCCCCCCCCCCTGGGAAAAATACCTGGATCCGCGCTTTTAGGCTATTTGTTGATTTTATAGATGTTTTAGCTGTGAATTAGAAATACGTTCCAATATTAGCAAGGGCATATTTTACTCTTTTCCAATGAGCGACTTCTTTTGTTGACCCCTCTGAAAATGGACAAGGAAACCTTTTATTTTTTATTTTCATTTTCCAATAAAGGTTTCCTATCCTAAAATGTAGACTTTCTATTACCTTGTTGAAGTCCGAAGTTCTAGATTAATTTCAGCTGTTTAAGAAAACACTTTTTATATATTTGGACAGCGTATCATCACGGAAAAGATTTAAATTGATCAAAAAGGAAAATTATAATACATGTTCGTATCATTTATGTTGTATACTTTCTTTCATTAATTAAATAGAGATTTATACCTTATTTAGACTTAGTGTATCAAACCCTTTCCCAAACGCCAAATTTTAGGGTGATCTACTTCAAAAACTGCCACAAATGACAAAATGGATATTATTAAAGACAAAATTTGTGCAAAATATGGCACAGAAAATATTGAGACAAAAGGAGAAACTACTGGTTAGCATCAGTTTCTTCTTTTGTCTCAATATTTTCCACCGTCAAAACAATTTCTTGTTTGGGAAGGGTTAATCATGGCGGGAATCACAAACAAAATAATTTTAGAAAAATATTTTGTCGTTTGCGACTTCTTTCAATTTAGCCTGTTCTACAATTTCATCGTTTTGGGAAATGGCTAAGCCAGTCTTCCGTAACGTTCCGAGGATTTAAAGCTACATTATACGGATTGAAAAATCAAAGTATTTACATACTTTCTCAAAGACCAGTAATGCTCTTTGCGTAATTCCTTTAGGTGATCCCTAAAGTGACTCCTATACTACTGAGCCATAACTATGTCTTCAATATTACATGCTCCAATGCCACTGTCTTCAAAATTCCTAGAGCTTCAATGCAGCGACTAGACCAACTCGGACCGGAACGCATGACTTCCAAATTCCTCTTGATAACAGAGAAAGGGAACACAATTTCAGTCTAATTACCCTAATACAAGCTGTTGTTGTTGTTGTTTGTTGTTGTTGTTGTAAATTATGATGATGAGGATGATGTTGTTGTTGTGACGTTGTCATCTTGGTCCGACTTCGATTGGCAATAGCTCGTGCCATAGCTCGAGTGATAGCTCCAAGCGAACACCGATAATGTGAGCTATTGACGTCATTTCCGCAGCTATAGCTCCGATCGAACAGCAATGGTGCGAGCTATAGTTCGACCACCGGAAAAAGTGTGGTCCGGCCATCCGAGCCATTACGTCATTCGGAACACCTCGGATAACAGCGAACCAATCAGTGTCGAGATAAACAAAGATTTTGATCGGCTGACTCAGAACGGGTAGGAATTCAACAGCGCTGGTTCCCAATAATGGTTCCCGACCACGCGGCCAAACGAAGTCCGCCTTGGGCCGACTTCGATTGGGACTATAGCTCGAGCCATCCGTGACGTCATACAACAGGAAGTTGTGTACTGCGCATGTCACCAAGCGAACGCCTATAGCTCGTGATGCACAAGCCAACAAAATGGCCGCGCCCATACGGTTTTACCAACACTTAAATGAGACTCATCGTTCGTTGATAAATGGCTACATTTCAATTAGAAAATAACACTTTTTCCATGAATATTAACTTTCAGTCGCATTGACAAGGACATGTGAATATATTGGAATTGATTAAAGGTGTTTTTTGGTTTTTCAACCGGTTTTTCTATTCGTTTGCTTCTTTGGACGCCATCTTGGAATGAAAGGGACCACGAGTGAGAGCGTGGTCCGACCATGGCTCGGTTCAAAGGTCAAATGACGTCACTATAACCCGGGCTATCGGTGTTCGATTGGAACGATGGCCGAAATAGCTTGAGCGATCGTCCCAATCTAAGTCAGCCTTGATGTTCTCACACGAACTGACTCTTAGACTGGCTTGCAGTCCATTTCATACTCGAGCTTCGACATTGCTACCTAGAAGAAATACGGCCATTGCCGAAGGTTAACGGAAGCTAACGAATGTCTTCCTCTTACTTTAGTGAACGTCTGGAGATAATGCAGATGAACAATTGTTAAAGGATTCTGAAATTATTTTTTTTTACATCGACACATATGGAAATATTAGCGTGCAACTAGGGTAACGCAGAATGGATGTCGTGTGCAGTAGATATAATCAAAATGCCAAATTCATAGAAAACTATAAGAAAAAAAAAAAAAACTGACCAGAAAATCGGCGATTGTGAGGACGTTTGTTTGAATAAATAGCGGTGTTCCATCAAAGGGAAGCAACTGAACCAAATCAAAATTATTTGCATCAATCAAAGTTCGCTGCACTTCAATCTTCAGGACAGAGATATTTGAATACGATTTAATGCATCTTTTCACAATCTTTTAGATAAACTCGCGGCTACTGGAGCACATAGTTAATGATTTTTTTCTGTGTTTTTCTCAACAGCACCACCATGATCTCGTTTCCTAGTTTCTAGATCATGGCGGGGAATAACGTGACACAATAAAATCGTTAATAGTGTGAACGATGGAGCAATTTGACTTCGGTTTGAAACATTTCGAGGTAGAAATAACGCCGGTGATAAGCTGGATACGGTGTTTCTGTTAAAATAAGCTAATAAAATTCTTATTTGGGTTGTCGTCAATAACTTTTTGGTCTGTTGATTTGAAAGATATCCTTTGGACTCAGGCAATCCCTGTTGCTTTCCCATCTCCTTATGTTTTAATTCTTTTTTCATTTTCAAATCGAACATACTTTATCAACAGAATTATTCTTTAATTATCATTTTTTTAAATATACCGAAAATATTGCATAACGCGATTTCCCATCACTAGCTGCTAACTCCACTTTGGTTTCCCGCCGATTTGTGGGAAACTTGTGTCGGAATTACCAGGGATCGAATCTAGGCCCTATATTATTTTTTTCCAAAGCAGGGTTTCAGGTCCGTCGGCGAAAACATTGAAACAAACGAGAACATTCTGATAACCAACATTTCCCCGACAGTCTGACAATTTTTTTGGCTGTATTCAATTATACACAAATCTTAGCTTTATCAACATTCATTTTGTCACCAGCACACCAGCCTTTAAAGTTAAACTGTCTAAAACGTTTGCTATAAACTTATGAAAGTGTTAAGAGGGCCAGATGATAGATCATTGAAATTCTAGTCGCCCTTTAAACGACCTCTATCTTAAACAATCCCAAAATTTCTCGGACCGGAAGTAAAATGTTTATTATCACATTTTGTTGCCGGGTGTCGTCTATTAATTCATGAGGGGCTGCATTTCTGCCCAAATTGTCGCGATTTCTCCATAAACGGTCACCAATAATGGCATTATTAATTATCGTCTGGCGGTCCCAACATTTGAAAGATGTGTTGGTAATGGAGGTGGTCACGAACTCTCAGGTGGGAGGTGAAAACCTCGTAACTGCAGCTTGAAAAAGCTGCAGTAACGAGGTTTTGACCTCACACCGACGCTCTGCTGATTGTACCAGAAGTGACCAGAGCCAGTGTTATACTGTGTTAAATAAGAAAACATTGTGGCAAGCATTTGCTTCATTTTCCACAATGTTTTCCTAAACATTTACCTTGTTTGGTGTCAAAAAGCGCCATTGTGTGGGAAGACATCAAGGTCCTTATTTTAGGTCGTTTCTCGCACGATTCATGAATAAAATAGTGAAGTTGCGTGCGCGAAACTTTTGTTTCCAAAATTTCATTGACGCGATTTTTAGAATTCATTGATATTATTTTTAATATGGGGTCATAAATATAACAAATGGTAATCTAAACAAATTGGTCACGCATTCGCTTTTCTGATGTAAAAACCTTGTTAACCCATTCTGCGTTTGGACGTCCCACACGATTAAGGCCCAGAAAAACTTTGTGGAAAAAAAGAAATTGTTTTTAATATTCCCAGAATATCAGTTTTCTACCAAAAAAACCCTGTTTAACTTTAATTCGCCGAAAATTGCCGTCTAAAACATCGTTGAATTTTGACGAGACTAAACTTTTGCCATCTGGTAATGGCTTAATGTTTTAACTCGTGCTCAGACGAAGAAATGCTATACTGTTTGAATTTGGAAGAAGTTGCAGAAGACAAAAACAAACACTGTCAAAAGCTGATTATTGGTTTAATAGTCTAATATCATGCCTGTCGCCCATAGAAGCTTTCAAACTGGACTACACTACTATTTTGTCATTTGTAGAAGGGTTAAGGGCCCTTATTTCGACGCATGATGATAAGTTCATTACTACACGGCGGTTTTAACTATAGGGGAGACCGGGGCAAAGTGTTACATTTTTCGACTTCTTACAATTTTGACGATATCATATACCTTACAGTCGCGTAAACCATAAACTCTAAAAATGTACAAAATTCTGAACAAATATTATGTTTTTCCAACATAACTTGCCTATTTATTGATACGTTAGAAAGAAAACAAAAATGGTGACAAAATGTAACACTTTGCCCCGGCATCGGGGCAAAGTGTTACAGTGCCCGGGGCAAAGTGTTACAATGTTACTTTTTTCTTTCTACGATAATCACTTATCATATTAACTTCTTTGATACTAAAGTTAAGGGCGGGGACATAAATCTAGGGTGAAAAGGGAAAAAATACAACCGATCAGTATCGCAGAAACAAGCGTCCAATTTTCTAAATTTCACAATCTGGTGAAGAAAACACCCAAACCGACAGTGACTTAGCCCATCACTTCAATATCGACTCTTATAAACAGATTGGGACTGCTGCTATTCATTATTTTTCTTGGAATAACTGTAGTTATATCTATCGGCTTTTAAAATATCAGTTCTTATCAAATTTGTCAGGGTTTACAAACTTTACTGATAAATATTTGAGCATTGCCCAAAACTGGCAATATGTGGGAAAATGTCCAAGCTACAAAGAAGTTTCATACTTAGATTAATTTAGAAAACAGATAACAAGCGAAAGCTATTGGTATAAATTACTAAAGAATGTGCAATTTATGTAATTTCCATCATTTTTCATGAAGGATTTCTAAATAGTTTAGCTGCAGACACAGATAACAGGTTTGATTCAACCTTTTTATTTGTTTTAACGTCAAGATGTCACTCATTTACGAAATCTGGTCATTTATTTTCCCTAAAATTGCTCATAGTATATAAGAATGTTATGAACTACGGATGATTTAGTGTTTTATCATTACTCGCCACGTTATTACCCAACTTGCGTCTTATTTTGAAAGCGAAAATTACTAAAAGTAGAGTGTAACACTTTGCCCCGCATGCAGTGTAACACTTTGCCCCAATATACAGTCATGTTGAAAATAAGGCCATAACTCGGAACCGCGTACATTTTTCAAAATAGAACGTATACTAAATTAATAACCAATGATGACTCTAAACTATATCCAAAAGTATCAAAAATAATCTTGCCATGGGCATTAGATAAACATATTTTTAAAAATATTGGAAAATTTACTTTTTGACCAAAAAAGTAAAATTCACGATTCTAGAACAATCTTAAAGACCAAGCTAGCCACAAAAATCAGATAATGTAAAGAATCTGCATAGAATTTGTTACTAAGTGGAATTTTCGTGGCAGAAAACATGATTGAGATTAAAATAAATTTATCACTTTGCCCCGTGTAACACTTTGCTCCGGTCTCCCCTACCCGAATCGTACGGCCAGAAACGTAAAGCATTATAATGTTCTTTTTCGGTAGGAAAATGTAAAATGTGAAAATTATTTGGCACATGTTATCTTTTCTGAAATATTTTCCCATATACTTTTTTGTGGGGTACGAATGAGGCGTGGATTGCTCAGGAAATGTTTCATAGGCAATAAGGTAACGTCAAAAAGTGATTTACAACATTTTAATAAAATTTGATTTTCCATCGGGGATTTGCTCTTTAAAAGTGGTTCAATACCCTTTGGTTCCAAATGTAAAACATTGTCACAAGCAATCTCTTCATAACCCATGGTGTTTTCTTCAGAGAAAAACCAAAAACGTATTTATAATTTCATTCACTTGAAATATACACTGAACCGCAGAGCTAACTCCTCACTTTTGTTTTTTGTATAACTAAGTTATCTCTCAATCAATCGCTTTGATTTTTCATATTTTAGTAGACGACCTATTTCCCATCAATCTTAGTCAAAAACAAATTCAATTTTACGTGTCATTTACCTCGTCCAACGTGCACGTGCGTTTAACGATTCTGAAATGCATACAGATGCATCTAAACAAAAGCCTGAATAATTCACCATATCTTTATTCAACGTTGATCGGGAGTAATAAAAAACATGAATTCGACAAGTTTTACAAACGAAATTTTATTTAAACAACATTACAAAAATAGGTCTAAAACGTCACAAGTTCGATACTTTGGATGAAATCGATTTTAACACGCGTAAAACAGTTTAACAGTTAATAAAATCATTGCCTACATTCACAGACAGCAATATGAAAACAAAATACGAAGAAATCATTTGCTTTACACTATAACGTCACAAAAGTAACGTCAACGCTATTAAACTAGAAGCTTGTCCGCCGTTTGTACGGAATCTGGAGCGCATAGAATTAATGTAATAGACAATGAAAGCATGAGGGATAACATTTCAAGTTTGCACTAAAGCGTTTTCTAACTCCTTAAGTGTTCGAGACTGGCGTACTTAATTCCTTATACGACGCCCTAGGTCACTCATCCCAAAGATGCTCAAAAGGATTTAGATCCGGGCAATTCGATTACCACGGAAGTACCCTGCTGCCGCTACACGCTCGGTGCTCGCTATGAATCGTATTCGGGTGCTTCCGTGGTATTCGAAATCCCCGGATCTGAATCCTGTCGAGCGCCTTTAGGATAAGTTAGGACGTCGGATAAGAAATTAAGCACGCCAGTCTTGTAACTCTTTAGGAGTTTGAAAACGTTTTAGTGCATGCTTGGAATGTTATCCCCCAAACCTTCATTGTCAATTGAATTAATTCTATGCGCTCCAGATGCCTTGCAGTAATAAGAGCAAACGGCGGACATACACGATTCTTGTTTAATAGCGTTGACGTCACTTTTGTGACGTTATAGTGTAAAGCAATTGATTTCTTTGTAGTTTGTTTTCATATTGCTCTTTGTGAGTGTATGCAATGGTTTTATTAACTGGCAAACTGTTTTAAGCGTGTTGAATTCGATCTCATCTAACGTATTGACCGTGTAACGTTTTCAGAACTGTCTTTGTTACGTTGTTTAGATAAAATCTCGTTATCAAAACTTGTCGAAATTATGTTTTTTATTACTCCCGATCAACATTGAATAAAAATATGGTGAGATATTCAGGTTTTTGTTATGATGCATGTGCATGCATTTCAAAATCGTTAAACGCACGTGCACGTTGGACGAGGTAAATGACACGTAAAAATAAATTTGTTTTTGACTAAGATTGATGAGAAATAGGTCGTCAAGTGAAATATGAAAAATCAAAGCGATTGATTTAACGGTTACTTAGTTATACAAAAATGAAAAGTGAGGAGTTAGCTGTGCGGTTCAGTATACAATAGTCGTCTGCAACATCTTTGAATGTAATGCAGTATAAGATTGTGCTGTTTACAAAACTGTATTGACTATATATAGCGACGTCAAACGAAAGTGCTGTTTAGGATTGAGGGTTAAGTCGAAATTATCTTTACATTTTCTGCGTTTTCTTGGAAAGGATTGGACAATAAGGGAGCGTCGGTCTGTACAAAATGACCATTCGGAAAGTTGACACCTTAAAATACCACTAATGCCTTCTATATAAATCACCCGATCTGCTTTGCTAAACAATGGACAAATAGCCGGGGCCGACAGAAAGCTGGCTCTTAAACCCATTACCAAACGACAAAATTTTAGCCTTGCCAAAATTTAAAGATGTTGCAAACGACAAAATGGGTGTGAATGGGCAATGAATTTGTGAACATAATGACACAGAAAGTTTTTAAGCAAAAGGAGAAAATGCTGCTTTCCATATTTTTCTTCTTTTGTCTCAATTTTATTCAAGACCCTTTCTGTTCGGTACGTTGTTTCGGAAAGGTTAACCCATTATCAAACAGACACATTTTAGACTATTGCAAAGTCCAAGAAAGTTGCAGATGACAATTTCAAGTGATTATATTTTACATTTTTAGTCTCTTTTGGTAGAAAGCATTTTGGGAAATGAAGAAATTGCCTCCCACACACCGTTTCTTCATTTTCCATTTAGCACATATGTTGATTTGTGTCAAAATGTGCCAATGTCCGGGAATAAGTTAAAACGTATTACTACACAGTGACGGCTTTTACGCCCTACAAAATGATGGCTTATGAAAACATTGTGGAGATTTCTTCATTTCCCACATTTTCCCACAGAAAGTCCAAAATTCACTCAATTTCATTCAATTGAATTGTCGTCTGCAGCTTCTTTGAATTTGAACCTGTTTAAATTGTGTCGTTTGGTAATGGGTTTATCCGTTACCACGCATTGATTCTTTTTGACTCCCGTCAATATGATTACTATGGAAAACATCATTGAAAAAGCATATTTAAAGATATTCTTGTAACAACAAATTTCTTTATTCCAAGCAATGTTTACTACACCACAAAAAGAAAAAAAAAATAGCATTTCATTCACTTTTAATTGTTGTCTGCAACACCATTGAGTTTGAACGAGTCAATGATTTTGTCGTTTGATAATGGGTTAACTCTTTCTGAAACGAGACTTTGTTTTGACTCCCTCAAAGAATGACAGTAATGGACGAGGAAAACATTGAAGCAAAAGAAGAAATTGTTGAGAACTAATATATATTTTCTCTAAATATTTTCTTGGGCATAGCCTAATACTGTATGTGCCTTTATTCTTTATGTACCAATATCATTTTTGTCGTCCGTCCCAGCTTCCGAATTAGGCAGGTCTAAAATTGCTTTGTTTGAGAAAGGGTTAACATACTATCAGGTTTTTGTCAGTACAAAATCTGGGACTTGTATTATCGACGATCTATTCATGCCGCGGCTAACTTGTAAATTGACCATCTTGCAGCACGCCTTTACAATTCATGCAAATAACTCAGACCTATAAGCTGATTAACGTCTTTAACCCATTACCAAACAACAAATTTTTATGGTTGTTCCAAATTCAAAGATGATGCAGACGAAAATTTTAAGTGAATGAAAATTATAATTTTATATTTTTTGGTGTTTTGGGATAGAAAACATTGCGGGAAATGAAGACATTGCTTGTCACAAGCAATGTCTTCATTTTCTACAATGTTTTCCAAAGCATTTATCTTTTGAGGAGTCAAAAGGAGTGATTGTGTGGTAATGGATTAACCGTTCTTTCCTTCTTCTTTTGACTTTATTTTTTCCTACTTTGACTACTCCTAAACACGCGTTTATATTCAAGAATGGGTATGCACTGATATAAAACTCGGCAGGGAAACACGTGGCACGACAGTTTCGACATTTCTTTCAATAATTCTGTTAATATATGACTGTTTAAGTTTATATTTTGAATAACTTGAAATATCTCAATTTGGTCTAACAATCGCTTGGCATGCATTTGAACAATCTCTCTACAGTTTTAATCGGAATTTGAACAAACTTGCCACAATGAATCTCCATGGTGTCTAGTTGTGCACACTGCTTACGGAATTCAGATAACTCTTTGGTCTTGAATTATCTGTCCATGAATTTGAAAAAATGCCCATTTTCTTGTGCCCGCGACTCCTCCAACAGTTTTGCTCAAAATTTTATCAAACTTGCCACAATGAATCTCCATGGTGTCTAGTTGTGCACACCGCTTACAGAATTCAGAAACTGTTTTCGTTCTTGAATAATCTTCCCTTGAATTTAAGGAAAATTGCCAGTTTTCTCACAAATGCCCATTTTACTTGGTCTGTCTGATAGATCATTCCTTGACCTTGAAAATGTTAGCAAGAGCAACAAATCCTTCAGCTACGCTTTCTTGAACACCATAGCAATTTTCCTTCTCTAGATACAAAAGTTTATTGCTTAAAGGCCACAGGTCCAATACAATTTTTACAATTTGTCATATAAACATTCTATACCAGTGGTGATTTATATTTTTCAACAGTCTTTGTTTTCAATTCCTCTATGGTCCATGTTATGATTCTAATCTTTGACTCCTATACTCTGATACCCTTTTCTCGGAGACGATCCCTTCCCGCGTATACTTTTGATTTTAGCTCCTTATCTCTGAATTCTAGAATGGTCATATATGGTCCTTGGTGCCCCTTTATCCTATATACTTGTTTAATATTAGCACTATCCCATTCGCTATTTGGGCTTGCTACATTTAGTACTTCTTTAAGCACTTGCTCTTCTATAGATTTTCTGTCTTCGTGTTCTTTGGCTTTAAGACCAATAATTCTCATAGAACATCTTTTGCTCTCTCTTTCTAGTTCTTCTATACTTCTTCTAAGGCTGCTTATTTCTGTATCCCTTCTCTCTACCATGTCATTTAAATGTTCTATGTCTGATTGTGCATTTTCTTGTTTATCTAGAACCCCAGATACTTCGCCTTGCAAGCCTTTTATACTATTTTCCATGTCGATTTGCTTGCTCTTTATTTTGCCTATATCTTGTTCAGTTTTAGCACAATTTTCTTTTATTTCAATTACTTCGTGCTTTAAAGTACTTATGTCAGTTTTAATATCTTGTTTTTCCCTAAGGAGTCGAATTTCACTACACTTAATTGCATTTATTATTTCTTCAACGCTATTTTCGTCGAAAGGTCCTGGATTCATTTCCACATCAGATGATAAAAGAATTTTTTGTCTCGAGTAACAATAATGGGTAACATTCTCGGCAGTATCTAGGTAGTCCATATTTATATTATAGGTAGTCGAACATGTTAAATGTTCGTAAACAAAAGTTTCGAGTACGTACCCAGTGTCCAATTGAAATCTATTTGGAATCTCCAATATTCCTCTCATAGCGAATAGTACTCCAATAAACACGATACCCGAACAAAACATTCTAAAATGTATATCCGAGCCTACAACATTTGGTTTGTATTTTGAACTTGTCTTATCTCTTTTCTTCATTTGTTTTTTACAGAGATCAAATGCACCAATATTTGCCCTGTAATACGCTAAATCTATCCCCATCTTATTGTAATTTTACGTTGCACTATAACTGGTTAATTATCTCTTCTATTTGTGGATATTTGTGGACATCAGATGTACTTTTGTAATTTAGCATTTATGGCCCTTTTAGTCCACCATAACATGTAGTTCCTACTGATTATTTCTTTACGTTTACCGCTAGGAATTCCAAAAACCAAGATCTACCTGTATTCTACCTGTAGTTTTAACATAAGTAAAATGTTTATTCAAGCGTGACACATCATCCTTTTACATCCTTTCCTTATTTTCATTGGGTGCGTTCAGGGTTCTCCCATCGGTAGCCATCGGTGCCGTTGGTAACCATCGGTAGCCATCGGTAACCGTCGGTATACCGATGGATATTTTGTTGGTAACCAATTGTCCCGAGAGTAGACAAGTCGGGTAGCATCGGTAGCCTCGTTTTCATTACAGTAAGATGGCGGATAAGAATCCAACTACGGCGATCCTTATCATATATTTTCTTCAATAGCAAGCGAATAGCATTCTAACCGTTCTTGATAGAATTTGTTGTAATAGTTGAAGCTACAGTTATTTCATTTAGCCATTTATTTCTGAAAATATCTTATATTCATATTTTTTGAAAACGAACGATCACTCTGCGGGGAGAATACGCTCTTGGTAATTGATTATCCGCCTTTTTTTACCGATCGGTACAATTTTCGTTCAGAGTTCGTTGGTTGCCGACGGTGCCATCGGCTACCGATGGTACCATCGGTAGCCGACGGTAAATACACTCGGTTACCGATGGGAGAACCCTGAACGCACCCATTGATAATGATGGGTACTGCAGCCAGTTGTAAGGTCACAATTTAGCTTCATATGCAAAATATCCTCATATATATCCTCTCTCGTGTCCCCACTTAATCCCGGGTAATAAATCCAAAATGCTTTCAACCAGTTTGCACTTATATAGTCCTTTATCACGTCAATTTCATAGGAGCCCAAAAACACGTCTTTCCCTCACCACTGGTCACGTAAATTTCTCTACTGGAAACTGCATGTGACACATCCTAAATAAAAGGTCATGACCGGACAAAAAGTAGTTCTTGAAAAGATTAAAAATAAAACACATCCAATTAGTGTTCGTCCTATTTTTTGGACCAATGAAATTTCAGTATATTTGAAAATTTCGGCGCTATATTTCACATAAACGCACTGCCGGTCAGTTCATGTCACGGATATACATAGCCACGCCCCCGTTTCCTGTGCAGTTATGAAAATGATGTAATTTTTGGGAAAACGGTGTAATTTTTGGGAAAATGATGTAATTCCAGTTAAATCCGCTTGATAGTAGCTCCGGTCGGAGGCGTGGTTTGAAGAATGACAGTAGAAGCGTATGTACGTAGTGCACTGATGGTCTGCCAGCGTGCTGAACCATATTTCATACATCTGTCGATTCTACAGACTTTTACGTATTAGATAGAGGCTGTATAGAAGATTCTACGCGATATAAACAGTTTATGTCGCGTAGAATAGATCTACTATAATGACTCTATCTGACTTACTATTCGTCAACCAATGTAAACATACGCTCTTCAAACCACGCCTCAGACCAGAGTTACTATCAAGCGGATTTTACTGGAATTACATCATTTTTTTTTTTTCAAAAATTACATCATTTTCCCAAAAACATTACACCATTTTTCATAACTGCACAGGAAACGGATGCGTGGCTTTGTATAAACTGACCAGCAGTGCGTTTATGTGAAATATAGCGCCGAAATTTTGAAATATACTGCAATTTCATTAGTTCAAAAACTAGGACGAACACTAAATGGACTCAGCATCATTGCCACTAAAGGAGGAGTTCAATTTTTGACCAGAACTCATTTTGTGTACTAAGACCCGGACGTATATGTGACCGTCACGCTAAATGGGACCTTATCCGAACTCAAAAAATCCAAATTCTGACAAACTTGTCACACTCAGCACAGGTCAGCCAGATACTGTACGCGAAAACTGAATATATAGTAAGATAGGGAAAACATTCCAGATTTAGAAACGTACATAAAAGTGAAAAGCGTCGGCCCTAGTCTGGCTGCGCGGACTGCGCAGACTGACTAGGGTCGATATTTTTCACACATCCGATAAGGTCCCTTTTAGCGTGACGGGTCACATATTTCTCGTTGTGGAGTGTTTCGAACTATCACACTCACTTCAGTTACCCGTGGCCAATTATCTCACATTTCTATAATGTTTTTCAAGGGATTTTATGCTTTTCAACCAGTGTTCAAGCATTCAACAATGACGTCTCTCGTTCATGAGATGCAACGATACGACAAATGGAATGAAAGTTATTGACAAACGTCTTACCTGAATCGAGGGACGAATCACCATATTTTCTCCATCCCGTTTGGAACACATCGGACAATATCAAATCATCGCTTCGGAAGTATGTGTATGAAGACATGTTAAAAATGCGATTTCTTAAGTAGTTACGCTTCATAAAGTATTTTTGGTGTCATCCAAATGAACAACCATGGCAACTTGCGGGACTTGCATAATTCTGTAAAGAGAGGACACTGTAACTGCAAACAATATGCATTTCATTATCATTGTCGCTTTGAACATTGTTTACATTAGTTACAGACTAACGTTTTGTGTTGTTATTCTGTTCCATTCTATTCATAGTCTGGAAGTATATGCATGATTTTTTGGAGTTTTGGTGTCTCTGGATAGAGAACACTGTGGGAAATGAAGACATTGCTTGTAACTAGCAATCTCTTCATTTTCCACAATATTTTCCAGATCGTTCATGTTATGGGGCGTTAAAAGTCGTGAAAGGTAATCGACCAAACTCCTTTGGATTCAATATTAAAACTTTCTGTGTAGGCCAATGGATTCTAAAATAGAATATACATACAAAGCATATATCGTCACTTTTCAAAGAAGACCTCCTAACTGCAGATTGATGGCGTAGTTTCTGGTCAGGAACAGTTTTAAAGGATCATCTCGTTAACCCGAAATAAATCGGTTTTAAATTATGAACATGTAAACTATATTCTCACAATTTGATTATCTCTGTGACCATGTGTCTTATTAGCTCAGTGGTAGAGCGTCCGACTTGTGTTCCAAAGGTCAAAGGTTCGAATCCCACCATGTTTTCCTACTAGATCTATTTATTTTACATTTTCTCAAACTAAACTATTCTAGAAATCGCAAAGACACAATAAGAATTATAATTGGTAATTGTGTTTTTATTGCGTCTTTGCAATCTCTAGAACAATTTGGTATAAAAATGTAAAACTAATAATAATAGGGGAATAAAAAGATGTTTCCGAACTGAGATTCGAACCATGGACCTCTGGGTCGGGCGCGCTAGTACTAAGCTAATTAGACAACTGATGTAGTTGCAAGTCAAATTGCCAAAATATAGTTTATATACTCAGTTCCAAAAGAAAGTGTGCACTTTTGAGTTTTACCTTTACCTTAATTTTCACAAGGTTAATGGCAATTTAGGGAGTAAAAGTGATATCATACTTCAGATTAAACCTTAAAGAAAATTGTGATCAAAACAGATGTCGATAGAATTGCTCAGATTGCATACACAGAGTCAGATCATTATGGTGTTGATGGTGTTGAGATTTGCACTCCTTACAGCTTTTCCTGTGGATAGAGTTACAAGCTTATATGCCGTTGTTGGGTTTGGCCAGGCCTTCCAAGCCATTTCCACGCAAAAGCTTGAACTTTCTTGTAGACGTTACGTGTACGTCAACGTTAGTAATCGCTACGTTAGTAGTCTAATGCATTGCCATCGAACGGAGCAATAACGTTCTAAAGCGAATTTGTTTGCCTTTAAGATGTCATACAAATGACCAATTGCTATTAGAACATAAATACCGTACAAATTCAAATTTTCGGAAGGTTTTTGTTTTCACCAGGTTCAGTCTTGCTAACCAACGTTAATTGTAATTCGATTCACACTAATGCACTATGTACAAATGTAATGTAAATGTGATTTTATGCTACGGTATGCCAAAAGGAGTGCAGCGATTGTACTTTCTGATCGATAACTCATCCAGCACGTGAGGCATACCTAAAACACTAAAAATGCAAAATCGCAATCAAGCCGAAAATTCGTGCGTGCTATGTGATTTCTTCATCAATATATCGTTTGCCAATAGTCTTGAGATGTGTCGTACAAAATTTCCTTGCGGTAGACGATATACTTTTTGAGATATTCAAAATTTAAAAGTTCACACTTTCTTTTGGAACTGAGTATATGTTCATAATTGAAAACTGCTTTATTTTGGGTTAGCGTGATGATTGTTTACAGTTACTGCTAGTGTAAAAAAATGTGCCAAAAACTATCTACTCTTCTAATGACCCTTCTCTGCTCTCAAAATTTAAGAAAGGATGGGTTGCAATAAGGGGTCAAAAAATAGATTTTCTTTAATTTTTGAGGATTGATAGGGTTACATAATATCTTTAATTTGTATGTGTAAAAAATCTTGTTTCGGCTTATTTTTTGAGATATGGGTAAAAAAGTGGGTGGGGTAAAATGGACTGAAACACAGTAGGGGTTATTCTAAGTCGCATATCTTTCTTACTTTTAGCCCAAGATGCGTGAAAATTTGTATGCATGTTTTGTGATATATGCTTTAAACATTTATGGGCTTATATTTGATATTCCATGTATATCTTTTCCGTAATACTCATTCTTCTTTCTTTCGAAGAATTTCGCTATTTTTTAACGACCAACTTTACCAAACTATCTCCACACGTTTTATCTGAAACCGGATTTCTATGAAACTTTACAGATATATTGTCCAGATATTAATAAACTTTGTGTGAAATTTGAAAGAAAAGCGTTGGCCCGTTGTTGAGATATTTGACCTTGACCTTCAAAATGACTTCAAAACTTGGGAAATGTCAAAATGTGATAGTTAAAGCGCCAATTTTATTCGTAAGGATTGGAAACATAGTTTCTTTTTATTGTTCCTAATGAGTTTCGTAGCAATATTTACTTTTTGTATCGTACAACCCATTCGGAAGAATGGGAAAGAAAAGAAATTCTTTTTACTTCTCAGTTTTCTTATCAAACTAAATATTGCACATGAAACATGTCTACGCGGAAAGCGCTGTGATTAATATTACTACCAAAGGTGAGAGAAATTAAATATTAGCATTATGTTAAGATTGCTAGAACTACCAAAGCTTTATATGCAACTTGAATTGTCTAAGAGTTTATATTCATTCTATCATCTCATGATGGACAAGAATTATCAATTTGCTAGGAGAAAACTAATCATTTTCAGACTGTATTTCTTATGTGGTTATAAAGAAGACGCATTGTGAATGATTTTACTAAATGACCAAATGTTCTTACAATTAATCAACTTAAGCTAAATATTTATATAACGTTATATAATATCAACAAAAAGAAAATAATGTTAAATGTATAGACAGGCCTTAAACAAATATCTGTCTATCAATGATTTCATTAGATGAAATGACCGGGTAACTCTGAGAGGTGACCAAGTTTATTATATTGATTATATCAATTTTAATGGTAAAGTCATACAATAAAAAAAAACCCAATCATGTGTGAAATGCATTCTTTTATGAATGGGCTGTCACAAGCCATTCAATCCTAATCATTTTCCCAACAATGCGTAGTTTTAACGGACATTCCCGAATTTGATGTTATTTTGAAGGTCAAGGTCAAATATCTCAAAAACGGGCCAACGCCTTTCTTTCAAATTTCACACAAAGTTACATTAATATCTGTATGATACATCTGTAAAGTTTCATAAAAATCGTGTTTCAAATAAAACGTGTGGAGATAGTTTGGTAAAGTTGGTCGTTAAAAAATAGCGAAATTTGGCGAAAGAAAGAAGAATGAATATTACGGAAAAGATATGCATGGAATATCTAATGTAAGCCCATAAATGTTTAAAGCATATATCGCAAGACACGCATACAAATTTTCACGCATCTGGGGCTAGAAATAAGAAAGATAAGTGACTTAGAATTACCCCTACTGTGTTTCACTCCATCTTACCCCACCCACTTCATTTACCCATATCTCGGAAAATAAGCCGAAACAAGATTTTTTACACATACAAATTAAAGATATTATGTAACCCTATCAATCCACAAAATTTAAAGAAAATCTATTTTTTTGATCCCTTATTGCAACCCATCCTTTGTTCTTTACCTTTGTACAAATATTACCCAAGTGGGCACCGCTATTGTTGGTGTGTGCCTGACCCAATAACGCAGAATTAGAGGCAGGTATACCAGACTAATTGATCGCGGTGTTCAAATAAAGGGAAGCAACTGAACCAAATCATAATTATTTGCACCAAACTTAGTTCACTTCCATCTTCACGAAAGAAATATTTGAACACAATTTAACGCTGGGTATCAAACATATATAATTATAGAACATTCTAAAACAGCATTTTTCTCTTCTGTCTAAATATTTTCTGTGGTAGGCCTATTTATTGTACATAAATCTTACATTTTCCAACATCTACTTTGTCATCTACACATCAGCTTTTAAAGTGATACTGTCTAATTTTTTTTTGTTTATGTTTAGAGAGCTAAATCGTTCAAATTCTACTCGCCATTTAAAGGAGACACTCCACAAAGGGAAATGATTCCAAGTCGTAGTATACAAACATAGTTCCGTCAAAAATGGATTCGCTCCTTTTGTTGCATTGATTCTGTGCGTGTCTGTAGAATATATAGATAGATGCAAGAAATATGGCTCTGAGTACTGGCAGACCATGAGTGCACTGCTAGGAAGTAATTTAATGAATCTTTCGGGAACTAATTTCTTGCGCGGTCGTGACCTTTCATGGGGGTATATCACATGCAGATCCCGAAAGAGATGGCACATTGAAAGGGTGGCTGTGATCACGGGAGCGTGTTTGAAGCTGATGGTGCGATTGGTACCACTTTCTTGGTAGTAAATTAAAGGTCAACGAATAGTCTATCAGGCAGACTAAGTAAAATTTACAGCAGAGACTTCTGAGAGATGCTAATGATGCCAAATTAACCTATTTTACTTTTTATTTAATAGGCCCGTTTCGTTGATGAGTCACACCTTGAACGCCTTCTCTCTTAAACAATCCCAAAATTCCTTGGACCGGAAGTAAAATGTTTATTATCACATTTTGTTGTCGTTGCCATCCTTTAACCTTTTCCCAAACAAGGCCTGGTTTTGGTGTTACTAGCAGAAAAAAGTTCGAGGAAAACATTAAGACAAAAGAAAAAAAATGCTGATGATCAGCATTTTCTCCTTTTCCTCAATATTTTCTATGCTATCATATACACAAATTCCATATGGATTTACACTTATTTTGTTCTAGGCAGCAGCTTTCAAATTAGAACAGTACAAGATTTTACAGCTTGGGAAAGGGTTAATTCATGGGGGGGCTGCCTTTCTGCCAAAATTGTCGCGATTTCTCCATAAACGGCCACCAATAATGGCATTATTAATTATCGTCTGGCGGTCCCAACATTTGAAAAATGTGTTGGTAATGGAGGTGGTCACGAACTCTCAGGTGGGAGGTTTTGACCTCCCATCGATGCTCTCCTGAACGCACGAGAAGTGACCAGAGTTATACTGAGTAGAAAATTTAATTAGAAAACATAGTGACAAGCCTTTGCTTCATTTTCCACAATGTTTTCCTAAACATTTACATTGTTTGGTGTAAAAAAGCGGCATTGTGTGGGAAGGCGTCAAGGTCCTTATTTTTAGGTCATTTCTCGCACGATTCATGAATAAAATAGTGAAGTTGCGTGCGCGAAACTTTTGTTTTCAAAATTTCATTGACGCGATTTTTAGAATTCATTGATATTATTTTTAATATGGGGTCATAAACATAACAATTGGTAATCTAAACAAATTGGTCACGCACGCATTCGCTTTTCTAATATAAAAACCTTGTTAACCCATTCTGCGTTTGGACGTCCCACACGATTAAGGCCCAGGAAAACATTGTGGAAAATGAAGAAATTGTTTTTAATATTCCCAAAATATTAATTTTCTACCAAAAAATCCCTGTTTAACTTTAATTGCCGTCTAAAACATCGTTGACTTTTGACGAGACGAAAACTTTGCCATAAAAAATGAAAAAAAATGCCATCTGGTAATGGCTTAATATCTCGTGCTCAAAGGAAGAAATGCTATACTGTTTGAATTTGGAAGAAGTTGCAGAAGACAAAAACAAACACTGTCAAAAGCTGATTATTGGTTTAATATTCTAATATCATGCCTGTCGCCCATAGAAGCTTTCAAACTGGACTACACTACTATTTTGTCATTTGTAGAAGGGCTAAGGGCCCTTATTTCGACGCATGATGATAAGCCCATTACTACACGGCGGTTTTAACTATGCCCGAATCGTACGACCAGAAACGTAAAGTATTATAATGTTCTTTTTCGGTAGGAAAATGTGAAAATTATTTGGCACATGTTATCTTTTCTTAAATATTTTCCCATATACTTTTTTGTGGGGTACGAATGAAGCGTGGATTGCTCAGGAAATGTTTCATAGGCAATAAGGTAACGTAAAAAAGTGATTTACAACATTTTAATAAAATTTGATTTTCCATCGGGGATTTGCTCTTTAAAAGTGGTTCAATACCCTTTGGTTCCAAATGTAAAACATTGTCAAAAGCAATCTCTTCATAATCCAAAGTGTTTTCTTCAGAGAAAAACAAAACAAAAAAAAACGTATTTATAATTTCATTCACTTGAAATAGTCGTCTCAAGGGCGGCCCCAGGAGTTTTTTCCAGAGGGGTCCAAGCCCAAATGATGGCTTAAAGTGTGATCTAAATAGTTGCTTTTCAACGAAAACCTCGTAACTGCAGCTTGTTTTAAGCTGCAGTTACGAAGTTTTCGTTGAAAAGCAGCAATATGTAACATTATACTAAAGTTATATGGTCAAAATTTAATTTTTCGGCCAATGTCGGGGGGGGTCCCGACCCCCTGACCCCCCCCCCCGCCTCTCTAGATCCGCCCTTGCGTCTGCAACATCTTTGAATGTAAAGCAGTATAAAATTGTGCTATTTACAAAACTGTATTGACTATATATAGCGACGTCAAACGAAAGTGCTGTTTAGGATTGAGGATGTTAAAAGTCGAAATTATCTTCACATTTTTTGTGTTTTCTTGGAAAGGATTGGACAAAAAAGGGAGCGTCGATCTGTACAAAATGACCATTCGGAAAGGTGACACCTTAAAATACCGCTAATGCGTTCTGTATAAATCACCCGATCTGCTTTGTCGAACAATGGACAAATAGCCGGGGCCGACAGAAAGCTCGCTCTTAAACCCAATTACCAAACAACAAATTTTTAGGCTGGTCCAAATTCAAAGAAACTGCAAACTGCAGACGACAAACTGGGTGTGATTGAGCAAGGAATTTGTGCATATAATGACACAGAAAGTTTTTTATCAAAAGGAGAAAATGCTGTTTTTCAGATTTTTTCTTCTTTTGTCTCAATGTTATTCAAGACCCTTTCTGTTCGGGACGTTGTTTGGGAAAGGTTAACCCATTATCAAACGGACACATTTTAGACTGGCCCAAAGTCAGTCCATGAAAGCTGCAGATGACAATTTCAGGTGAGTATATTTTACATTTTCAGTCTCTTTGGGTAGAAAGCATTGTGGGAAAAGAAGAAATTGCTTCCCATACACCGTTTCTCAATTTTTCCATCTAGCATATTTGTTGATATGTGTCAAAATGTGCCAATGTCTGGGAATAAGTTAAAACCTATTACCACATGGTGACGGCTTTTTACGCCCTACGAAAGGATGGCCTATGAAAACATTGTGGAAAATGAAGAAATTGCTTGTGACAAGCAATTTCTTCATTTCCCAAAATGTTTATTTTACCAAGAAAGTCCAAAATTCATTAAATTTCATCCACTTGCAGCTTCTTTGAATTTGGACCAGTAAACATTCTGTTGTTTGGTAATGGGTTAATCCATTACCACGCATTGACTCTTTTTGACTCCCAACAAGATAATGTCTATGGAAAACATCATTGAAAAAGTATATTTAAAAAATATTCTTGTAACAACAAAAATTTCATCATTCCCAACGATATTTTCTACTGCACAAAAAGACGAAAAAATATCAAATTTCATTCACTTTTAATTATTGTCTGCAACATCGTTGGGTTTGAACGTGTCAATAATTTTGTCGTTTGGTAATGGGTTAATTCTTTCTGAAACGAGACTTTGTTTTGCCTCCCTCAAGGAATGACAGTAATGGATGAGGAAAACATTGAAGCAAAAGAAGAAATTGTTGAGTTAGTCATTTAGTCGTTTTCTCTAAATATTTTCTTTGGCATATCCTAATATGCGCATTTATGCATTTATTATTTATGTACCAATATCATTTTTGTCGTCCGCCACAGCTTCCGAATTAGACAGGTCTAAAATTGTTTTGTTTGGGAAAGGGTTAAAATTCTATCAGGTTATTGTCAGTGCAAAATCAGGGACTTGTATTATCGACGACATGTTCATGCCGCGGCTAACTTGTAAATTGACCATCTTGCAGCACGCCTTTACAATTCATGCAAATAACTCAGACCTACAAGCTGATTAACGTCTTTTACCCATTACCAAACAACAAATTTTTACGGTTGTTCCAAATTCAAAGATGATGCAGACGAAAATTTTAAGTGAATAAAAATTATAATTTTATATTTTTTGGTGTTTTGGGGTAGAAAACATTGTGGGAAATGAAGACATTGCTTGTCACAAGCAATGTCTTCATTTTCTACAATGTTTTCTAAAGCATTTATCTTTTGAGGAGTCAAAAGGAGTGATTGTGTGGTAATGGGTTAACCGTTCTTTCTTTCTTCTTTTCACTTTATTTTTTCCTACTTTGACTTCTCCTAAACATGCGTTTATATTCGAGAATGGGTATGCGCTGATATAAAACACGGTAGGGAAACACGTGGCACGACAGTTTCGATATTTTTAATAACTCTGTTAACATAATATAAGGCCTACTTGGAAAAAAGTTTGAAGCAGAGAGGAGATTTTCTGGATTAAGTCGATCCTTTAAACAACACCGATTGAATAAAGTTTTCGGCGACAAACTATTTTTTATCTGAAGCCTTTGTATTTAAAATAACGTGACGTGACACATCACAATTCGGTCTGACCAGCGCTTTGCAAGCATTTGAGCAACATCCATCACAGTGATCACTCCTTAATCAGAATACGAATATTACTGACAAATATTTTGGCTGTATGAACTTTTTTAATCTGGTATTTATCACGGTGGGTAACCCATGTGACTTTTGGAATCGTTCACACCGAAAAAATCGTCCGCTTTAAGGTAAGTTTTGTTTAATTTCTCAGCTTATACGCTACAGAATTTGACGAGATAAAGTGCACGGAACGCGCCTTTGAGAGGGCTATTACCGACTCTAACTCACTCTGCTGCAAATCCAGTGGTTTCTTCAAACATTCGAGCCAAATTATACGTGCAAAACGAAAGTGGGAAGCGTTCACATGCACCAAAAAAACTTTCGCTTGAATGTTTGAAGAAATTATGGGATTTGGAACAGAATGAGTTAGAGCTAGGAATAGCCCTCTTAAAGGCGCGTTCCGTGCACTTTATCTCGTCAAATTCCGTAGCGTATAAGCTGAGAAATTAAACAAAACATACCTTGAAGCGGACGATTTTTTCGGTGTGAACGCTTCCCAAAAGTCACGTGGGTTACCCACCGTGTTTATTTTTAAAAGAAAATGTGGTTTTCCTAAATCGAATTTGCGGATTAGACTCTACGTCGATTTTACTTTAGACCCATTCAACCAATGGAAATTTGTATTAGATTTTTAAATTGTTATGCCCTTTAGAGTCCACGATTGCGATTGGATAATGATACCCCACCACAGTCCTGAGATTGAATGCGAATTGACCAAACGCCAATCTACATGTATAGATCGCTCAGCCCAATTTAGAATCTAAGACAAACAATGGGGAGCATTGGTATATCGATTGTTTTGAATGTCAGTCTATAGATCGATACAATATCACGTGTAACGAAGATTTTAAGACAAACAACGGGGTGTAGCATTTTTCTGATCGTCCATTGGCTTATCGATGGTTTTGATTGACAGCCGGCGTTTGGTCAATTGGTGTGACTAATCAACGAAATAGGTATTAAATACATGTATATACGACGTAATAAAATGGGTCTATTTGGCAGCATCCATTTTCTCTCAGAAGACTCTAGGACACCTTTTACTTAGTCTGTCTGATAGATCATTCCTTAGTATTTAATTTACAACCAAGAAAGTGGTATCAATATCACCATAGGCTTCAATCACGCTTCCGTGAACACAACCACCCTCCTAATTTGCCATCTCTTTCGGGATCTGCATGTGATACGCCCCAAAGAAAGGTCACGGCCGCGCAAGAAACTAGTTCCTGAGAGATTCATTAAAGCGCATCCTTGCAGTGTAAAGATGGTCCGCCAGTATGCAGAACCAGATTCCATGCATCTGTCTATTGTACAGACACAGAATCAATTCAACAAAAGGAGAGAATCCATTTTTTGACAGAACTATGTTTATGTACTACGATCTGGAAGCATTTCCTGTTGTGGAGTGCCTCAAATTGCTTTCTTAATAATAGAGGTCAACCATTTCGTAGTAAAATGATGAACGATACATAGAGAGTAGCACTTGACAGAAAATTCTACGAGCGAGAAATCTTGCCTGGCGTTATTTTTCATTGACACAGCTCCGATCCAGATTACTATACATATATTTCACTTTTTAATCACGTGTGGCCATCTAACATTTCTGGGATGTTTGTCAATTTTATGCTTTCCAGCCAGTGTAAGCATCCGACACTGGCGGATCTCGTTCATGAGCTGTAACATTATGACAAACAAAATGAAAGTTATTGACCGAATCGAGTTATGAATCCCTAATTTCTTCTCCACCCCAGGCCAAACAATGACGTCACAAGTCATGTGTGTTGTACACTATGATGAAAATGTAATCGAAATCCATTGACGTGAATATTATTTCTGTCTATGTATTCGATTCATCATTATCTAGCCAACAATTCGTGAAACCTCGGGCGTCATCCGTAGCAATGGAAATTATCGATTGTATACCCTCGTCAATTTCCGGATGTTTATGTGGCAACATGAACCCCGAAGATACATGTAGTGTTTAGTATCTACTGATGGATGAAATAACTTAACAATACCAATGTTTAAATCCCAACCCAAGCCATTTTGATCTAAAAGCCCCTTCAATTCAAATTTGCTTCCTTTGAGTCCGATACATAAAATAACCAAGAGAATACAAAGAGAAATAAAGAAACATAAAATGATAAGGGTAATTTCAAGCAACAACCCACATTGACGATTTTCAATGAGGAACAATTTTCCAATAAATAAAAGGCTGAAAGTGGCGGCACATAGCAGCACAATTACGGAAGGTAGAGAGACCGGAACGAGTGGTAAGGTGAGATATTGTTCGAGATATGTCTTTTCATTTGATTTATTTTTGAATTAATACTTTTTGTTATTATCGTCATGAATATATTTAATAATTTTACAAAAACAATGTATGAAGTAAAATATGAACAAGCTAACCCCAAGAGAATAAGTTACGAACTTAATGCAAAGGCTGTGCCATTACCAGATGGCGGCATTTTAGACCGATCCAATTTCAAAGATGTTGCTATGTACAAATTAAGTAAATGAAATCTTACTCTTTTTTGTCTTTTTTTTAAAGAAAACATAGTGGGAAATGAAGAAATTGCTTGTGACAAGCAATTTCTTCATTTTCCACAATGTTTTCCGAAGCCATTATCATCTGGGAAGTCAAAAGAGTCACTACGTGGGAACGGGTTAAAGATTTTTAATGACGACCAATTTTCCAATAAATGAAAGGCTGAAAGTGGCGGCACATAGCAGCACAATCACGGAAGGTAGAGAGACCGGAACGAGCGGGTCCCTGTGTATAAAAGGTAAGACGTTTGTATTAGAGAAGTTTTTTTAATTTGATTTCTTTTCACTCCTATTAATTATTATCACCAAAATTAAAACCTTATAAGGCAATATATGAAATATGAACAAGATAACCTCAAGAGAATACTAGCATGTTAAGGCCTACCTGTAGATGTTTCAAGCATATTTTTGATATATTTTAAGACTGAACATATTGAATCATAGGCTAAAGAGACATATTATCATTATGAATATAATATCATTACAACAACAATTTATTAATGTGAACAAGAAAACGTCAGCAGAATAATAGTAAGTTAAGGCCCACAAGTCATGTAGAGTTTTTTGTCATGAATTCAGAATTGAAGAAAATAAATTATTGGCCAAAGATACATATACGATGAAAGTGATCATAATTAATTTTTGATAAGAAATTGGAACATCTGTGCATGATTATTCTTTGGATTTGAATGAGTTTAATTGCCATTTATTATTTCCAGTTTTATATAAAATAAACAAAACATTATCTAAATCAATTACTTACACGACAAGCATACGTGCAAAAGTTATCTTGCAAAAGAACAAGACAGGATTTTTTCTCATTTTTATAGTCTAAAAAAGCAGTGGTTAACCCATTACCAAACAACACAAATTTTCAAAGATACTGCAGACGATTATTATGAATATGAATTGAATGAAATCTCTCATTCTTTTATCTTTCTGGGTGGAAAAAATTGTGGGAAATTTTCCACATTGCTTTTCAAAGCCATTATCTTGTAGGGAGTCAAAAAGTGTCATTGTGTGGTAATGGACTGAAGAATACGCTCGTGTCGAATGAACATAGTCTGATAAAAAACGATCGAAGACTTTATCATCTCGACTAGTAAAAAAGCAATAATTTCCAAAGAGTTTGAAGATATCACTCATGAATTTCAATTTTGAAATATTTATTATTTATATGTAATGACTTAGCCTATACTGTTTTTCGCCTAGAAATGGAAGCTTTTCGCTTTGAATAGGGAAATGTTTTATCCATTTATTCGTGACGTAATTTCGGACAAACAATGGTATTTCGATGGTGTTGTTATAAAATATCGCAACTACGGCTTGAATCAAGCCGTAGTTACGAGTGTTTATAACAACACCGATGGTTTATCAAACATAATAGTAAACCTAGTCTATTTTTAGCACAGAATTCATTGCCATTAAAATTACCTGTATT
>OY804608.1:511803-709018 GCA_963680895.1 Fragum sueziense
AAAAAGCCGTTGTTAGGATATTTTTGTACCAAATTAAGAATATCATAATCCCAGTGACAAATTGAAAGAATTGTAGCATTAATTCAAACCAGAGTTTTGCTTTTATTTCGTCTATCGGGAATTCGGCTTAAAGATATTTGATATATCTATAAAATGGCACTGTCCGTTTATCCAAGTTTTATTATTGTTAGCCCTTTTCCTCATAATAACGCTTTTGACGTCCCAAAAGATGAAGACTTAAAATTTTGTGAAAAATGGAGAAAATGCTTGTAACAAGCAATTTCTTCATTTTCCACAATTTTGCAACCAAGATGAAAATCAAATTTCAATCTCTGCAACATCTTTGAATTTGGACCAGTCTTAAATTTGGTCGTCTGGTAATGAGTTAATCCTTTCCCAAAAAAAGTTAGTTGTGACGCCTTTTATAGAAGAGACATGGGAAAACATTAAATTAGTCAAAAGAAGAACTGGAAACCAACATTTTTTACTTTATATTTATATTGCTCATACATATACGGTATACCTTGTCATTGTCTCTCCCAGCAGCATTCAAATTGGAACAGTTTCAAACTTTTCTGCTTTAGAGAGGGTTTACCCATTCAAAAAATGACAGTATACATGTACTAGTAATAACTTTGTGATTACTCTTTTACAAAATTGTAAATGCCAAAAATTGAATTAAATGAATACATGATACCATCGTTTTCTTTAGCTGCTTTCAACATTTTGAAATATTCTTACAATGAGCCATGTTCTATACGTAATGGTTCTTATTTGAAACTTCTGCAGATGACGAATTAGAACTTGTGTACAATATATTATATTAGCCATTGAGACACCTAGAAAATGTAGGCTTGCTTTGCTTCTATTTTTCCGAATCTTTACTCTAGTAGACGTCAAAAGCAACTTCTGAACAGAAGCAATAATGTCGTTTGTTGTAGGGAATCAGAAAGTTTTAATGAGTCACCAAACAATGTTGAATTTTAAGAACTTGAAATAAAACGATAAAAAATATAAAGTGAAAAGAACAAAACACTAGAATCAAAGTCATTTTCTAGCTTTTCTCCAACAATTTTGAATTCATTTTTTTTTTTTTAGAAAATAATGTATCTCCAGGAGCTGAAATATTTCCCAACATATATTAGATATTTCCTACTGCTGACTCAAAAAAGACAGTTGCGTGCAAAAGAGCGAAAAGAGAAAAAGGAGTACCCAAACGATAGATCATGATTCATGAATCTATTGCTGATCCATCTTAATAATTTTTTGTCGTTTTTTAAGTCTTAACTCTTTCCAAATACAAATTATGTGTTTGGCGTTCTTATCAAAGAAAGTTCCAGAAAACATTGATGACAAATGAAGATAATTAGTGACTTCCCTTCGACGTTTCTAATAAAACACGTATGGCCAAATCAGCCCCGCTTTATGCAAGAAACTTAGCAATAACTTTCTTATTTCTCTGTATATTTTCAAAAGGTTTGTTGCATGTACCTCGCCTGAGCTAGAACTTTCTCAAAAGTTGATCCCGGCACACCAGAGAAACGATTTGCGTTTTTTTGGCGTTTTTCAGGGAGTTTTCGAAGAAGGCATATATCCGAGAAAAGAGTTCAGTAAGGTGAGGTTCATGAAACAAAACCTTTGAAATTTGAATCAGAAATAAGAAAGTTAATGCATTTTTTTAACTTCAAGCGGGACTTATTCGCCTATAATGTTGATCTTGATAACAGATATAGATGGTCTTCTGCAACATGTCTTTGTTTATATACATATATAATTGTGTCGTCTGGGAAAGAGTTAAAAGAGGCAATGTCCTTCAGACGATATTCGAGAAGGGCTTCTGCTGCTGTTTTATTGTGTTTAACGAACTATAACGCGAGTACAGCACAATCCAAAAATATTGAACAGATTCTAAATACGGTACAATTAAAAGTTATCTGATACCCAATAATATGGCGGGAAATCACGTGATACAACCCTTGTAGACAAATCGTTAATACCGTATTTCTTTCGTGGGCAATTTGAATACAGTATGAAGCAGGGAATGTGGGAAAGTGTCTGAAATTTGTGATAGTATTTGGTAGATCTGTTGTGTCACATGATTGCCCGCCTTGAGAAGGTATAAAAAGGAGTGAAATTGTAAGATACTTAAAATGTAACAATACATAGCAGTTGTATCATGTGACAAGATCAAACTAAAGTTGTCTGACAAAGAAATGACCAGAAATACAGTCAAAATTGTGTAAAACCAGGGACTTGTATATCCAAACCCCTTTCAAAGAAATCCTGGATCCGTCGATGGAACTGTCATGTGGCAAAAGACCATCCGTGGAAACACGATCCGCACAGACAGAGGTCAACCAGAGGCGCGTTCTTTAGAGCGAGATTTTTTAAGATTTCTTAAGGTTTTTTGAATAAAGCCTTTTTAAGAACGAGACTTTGACCGAGCTGTTCCGAATGCTCCATATTTATACATATAAATTATGGAGCATTCGGAACACCGAGGTTTATGAATTATGGCGTGTTCGGAACAACTCGGTCAAATCCCTTTTATATTGTTTGTACAGAGTTGACCGAGGGGTTCCGCACGAAGTATAGGATAATGGCGCCTCCCATTGAGCGTCTTAAAATCTTGCTCTAAAGAACGCTTTATCCTAAATTATCTTAAGAAATCTCAAGATATCTCAAGAAATCTCGCTCTAAAGAACGCACCTAAGGCTTCGTATTTCGAAAATGATCACTAAAGTTAGGTGGAACAAAAATTTAATGTTTTAGAAACTAAAACGACACACAACGATATCTTAGCATTAAAAAGTCGACCCTTGTCAGTTGGGGCGAAAACAGTTATTGATGACAAAACAAAATGTATATCAGATTGATTGACGATTTCCTGAAATTGTTATGCCACTTGATTCCTTGTTTTTTGAATATTGCTGTTTTTCGTTAAGAATTTCATTTTAAACGGATATCAGAATCCATACATATCAGCGTTTTTAGTTTGGATCCACATATATTATTAATGATAGACAAATGTTGCACGTCTGTAAATTTTCCCAAAAATAATGTTGAGAAAAAATGCGGTTTTGAGGAAATATAAATGTAATAAGACTAATGATTTTAAGAAAATTGCGTTTTTGTGGGGAAAATGGTGTCTAAATTGTACAAAAATCCAGAAATTGCATTTTGGTTTTACCTGTTCATTTCTTGGGCATTGTCTGATGATAGCATATTAAACAAAATGGCGGGATTTTATACCAGTCCAATTTGAAATTTTCTAAAGTAGAAAGTGCGCATGAAAAAGCGCAGAAAATAGTGTGGTTAGAAGAAGAAAATGTTGATTAATCAATTGTTTACCCAAGGGCGGATCCAGAAGTTTTTCCGGGGGGAGGGGTGTCCAAGCCCAATTTTTTTTCCAGGGGGCCCAAGCTCAAATTATGGCTTAAAATGCAATGAATATGTAACCTTACACTAAATTTATATAGTCGAAATTTAATTTTCGGCCAATGCCAGGGGATTCCGGACCCCCGACCCCCGACCCCCTCTAGATCCGCCCCTGTTACCCAAATATTTTCTTACAAAGATAAGAAATTGGAGGGTGGGGTACCACTGTCAAATGTAAGCATGCATACAAAAGCTTAACATTTTCCCAGACTGATCAATTTTAAAAGGTGTTGCAGACTGTAATTAGGGTTAGAAAACATTGTGGGTAGCCAAATGAAGAAATTGCTTGTTACAAGCAATTTATCCATTTTCAAAATGCTTTCCGAATCAGTTTTCGTAAGGTATCGAAAAAGCCTCATTGTCAGCAATTCTTAAGAACATCAAAACAGACAAAACCTGTGAGACAAATTGCCGCTTTTTAACAAAAAAAAGTAGTAACTGCAGTTTAAAACATGCTGCAGTTACAAGTTTTTTGTTGAAAAGTGACGAAATTATTCATCATTAAAGAAGTCGGACCATATTTCATATGGCATATAATGTTGAAGGGTTTTATGTTGTCATCAAATATTTATGCGCATTAGGCGGACCCATTCACATCGTCCATCCATCACGATGACGTCACATCAGATCACGTGCTTCCGGGACTGTAAATCAAATTAACTCCATTACCGAAGATCTACTTCCGATCGATTTATAAAGATTTTTATCCTACTTTGGGTCTTGTTTATGGAAAGGGTTAATATGGATCAACTATGTCAAAAGCTTCCATGTCAAAAGTGAAATCGACATAGTAGGAATCATAAGTTCATTTGATAAATCTATTACGAGTAATAACAGGCCCGTAATAACAAGGAGGGCTAGGAAGGGCTAAGCGTCCCCCACCCCCAAAGTTTGCCAAAATGCCAAATTGTCCTAATTTTACACTGAACGGTTAGGGAAAATCCAATTTAGCCCCTCCCCCAATATTCAGACACAGGGGCTTGAGCCCACCGAATATGAAATTATTTCCTGCACGCCTGAATACTACCACCGCATGCTGACAAACGGAAAAAGTCGCTTTTCTTAAAACAACTTCTAACTATGTACAGCTTGTTTAAAGCTGCAATTACGATTCTTTTTTTTGTGTGTGTGTGTTTTTTTTTTTTTGTTTGTTTGTTTTTTTTTTTTTTTGTTTTTTTTTTTTTTTTTTTTTTTTTTGTAAGAAATCTGCAATTTGAGAAAACGAACATAGGACAGAAGTGGGGCTAAGTTCTCGGATCTGAATGACACCAAAAGCATATCGTGGATTTTCATCAAAAACTTCGTAACTGATACTCAAATCAAGCTGCAGTTAGGACGTATCTGGGAAAAAAAACAGCGATTTGCGGAAACGTAGTGTCACTTTTCAACAAAAACCTCGTCACTGCAGCTTGTTTTAAGCTGCAGTTACGAGATTTCTATTAGAAAACGACGATAAAGTTGGGCTAAGTTCTCGGGCCTAAATGATGCTAGAAGCATATCTATTATTCAGGAATATTTATGACTTTTATTTGTACCTTTGACTGCCAACATGTTCTTAAATTGCACCGAAATAGAAAATCCCATTACACACCTAGCCTTCGTCCATGGTTGTTTTAACCCATTACCAGATGGCAAAGTTTTGGACCATTCCAAATTCGAACATGTTGCAGTCGACTATTAATTTTTTCAATGGCATGAATTTTTTTTTTTTTTTTTTTTCTTCGTTTTTGTTCAGATTTTTTATGGAAAATGAAGAAGTTGCTTATGACAAGCAATTTCTTAATTTCCCACAATGTTTCCCATGCATCTATCTTGAGGGCGTCACAAGGCGTCACTGTGCGGGAATGACTTAACCCTTTTCCAAACGACAAAAATTATGATGATCCAATTTGAAAGCTGCTGCAGACGACAATACGGGTGTTAATTAAGGTTGGATTTGTGCACAATTTAGCTCAGAAAATATTGAGGCAAAAGGAGAAAGATGACGATATTTGTATACATTAATTCTTTCCCAAACAAAACCTGGTTTTGACGTCCCTACAAGAAAAGGCTCTGGAAAACATTGAAACAAAAGAAGAAACTGCTGATAACCAGCAGTTTCTCCTTTTGTCTCAATGTTTTCTTTGCCATATTTACACCAATCCTATCTTTAATAACATCCATTTTGTTATTTGTGTCAGTTTTTGAAGTGGATCACCCTTAAAGTTTTTGTCGTTTGGGAAAGGGTTAAGTCACGTGGTCATAAGATGACGGAACTAAAATTAACCTATTTAAATTACCATTTCAAAAATTAGTATAATTCATCCCCAATCCTATATCATCATATTCGTCGCTTTTATTCAAAAACCACGTAACTACAGCTTGTTTCAAGCTGTAGTTACGAGGTTTTGGAAAGAAAAGCAACAATTATTTGATACTCCAAGATGTTAGAAATTACACATAATGCAGCATTAACGGGATTTTAAAAAGTTGTCAAACGGCTGTAAAAACCACAGCACGCTATTTGTGAATTTAAATTATTCTCGGGGGAGGATAGATGCTATTGGAGGATTTTTTTTATTTCATCTTGAAGAATAATAGGCAACGTTATTGCTGAGAAAAAAAAAGATTTTACATATCGAAGATTTGAATTATGGTACCTTCAAATCGTCCGTCCGTCTGTCTTGTTGGCATAATCTGGGGCCTGTTTCATCAAAACATTTAATACGTATTTTTGACTTACCGACGACTTACGACAAGTTTAGGGTAAGAAACGTGTATCGCCATTCTATCAAAATCTGGATTATGCGATTGTTATTTTTAGCGATTTTAAGACATTGGTAAGTCAAAAATACGACTTTTAAAATGTTTTAACGAAACAGGCCCCTGATCCTCTCAGCAAACTCTTTCATTTCATTTTGTATCTCTATGTTTTTGATTATTTTTATTTTGATAAGGTGTTTGGTCAAATATATGCCTTAATGCGCACATGTATCGTATGTTCTTTATTTCTACTTGACAGGAATTTACCCTACAGAGTGGGGAGTCGGTATTATTGCTCCTATACACAAAGGAGGGGACATAGATGACCCAAAAAACTATAGGGGCATTACTCTTATCAATGTTATCGCGAAAATATACTCGCAGATATTACTCAATAGATTGACTAAATGGTCACTAAAACATCAAAAATTATTACAAAATCAATTCGGATTCCAAAAGAGCAAATCTACGATTGATTGCGTATTTATGCTTTACTCCATCATTTTTAAATCATTTAATATGAAACAAAAGCTATATTGTGCATTTATAGACTTTGAGAAATGCTTCGACAAATTAAATAGATTATTTATATTTCAAAAGTTGATCAAGGAACAAGTAAGTTCAAAATTTGTATGCGCAATTCAAACCATGTATAACGTTGTAAAATCTGCAGTCAGATTCAACTCAAAAATATCAGATTTCTTCTCTTCTAACATCGGAGCAAAACAAGGGGATCCGAGCTCATCTCTGCTCTTTTTATACTTCGTGAACGATATTATTGAAAGTTTTAACCAAAACATTGATGGGTTGTTCAATATAGACAACGTTCATCTATTCATATTACTCTTTGCCGATGATACTGTTCTGTTTTCCCAAAAACCAGAAGCTCTTCAATCTTTACTAAACGATTTATCATCATACTGTACGATATGGGGTCTAAATATAAATATTAATAAAACCAAAATTATGATCTTTGAACAAGGAAGACATACTACCTTTAACTTCACTCTAAATGGTGAAATACTCGAAGTTGTAAAATCATTTAAATATTTAGGAATACATTTCTTTAAAAACGGAAACCTAAATAGAACGCAAAAAGCACTATCTCAACAGGCATCGACCGCTTTACATAACATATTCATTGTATTCAACCAGTTAGATTTAGATATACGAGAACAATGCAAATTATTTGACAGTCTTGTTGGTTCCATTCTAAATTATGGTTCCGAGATACTTTTTACTAACGACGGGAAAGATCTCGAATCAATACACTGTAAATTCTTAAGAAGAATACTTCATGTTAAAAAATCAACAAATCTTGACTGTCTTTATGGAGAAACGGGAAGGTACCCTCTTTTAATCCACCGTAAAATAAGAGCGCTTAAGTTCTGGCTAAAAATCATCAAACAGGATGATAATACTTTAATGAAAAAATTATATAATTCCATGAGACATGATGCTGATCAAAACATAACATATAACGGAAAAAATTGGGCTTATCAAGTAAAGACCCTTCTCAATGACCTAGGTCTAACTTACATCTGGCAAAATCAAGAGTTTCTCAACATAAATTTCAACATGATTCAACAAAGATTAAAAGATATATATAATCAAAATTGGTACTCTAATATTAACAACTCTAATAGACTTTCAACATACTGCATATTCAAACACGATTTTAACCTCGAATCTTATTTACATCAAATACAAATTAATAGATACAGATCTGCTTTAACAAAATTTAGACTTTCCTCTCATAATTTAAAAATCGAAACAGGCAGGCATGATGGAACCCAAAGAAACGATAGGAAATGCCCGAACTGCAACATGAACGTTATAGAAAATGAATATCATTTCCTACTCTCATGTCCGATATATAATAATATAAGAAAAAAATATATAAAACGGTACTACTACTGTTGGCCGACCATACAAAAATTTGAGAATCTTATGTGCACGCGTAATTTTAAAACAATATTGAATCTATCCAAATATCTGTACTATGCATTTAAGGAAAGAGATCGAATAAATCCAGCTAATTCGTAGAAGAAAATGTTGACTATCAATAGCTATGCTTTCTTTAAACCCTTCCCAACAAAGCGTGTCCTCTATTTTGCAATACAGGAAAGGGTTATTGAAATGCCATCTATGTTTTATTTTGTAAGAATGAAATATACATTGTTTATTGACAAACAATGTGTACTGAGGCTTAACATGTTGTTACGAGTAAATACATTTTCCAAATGATATATTGTTGCGCCATCCAATCGACAAATATTTAAGAAAAGCATTGAAAGAAAGGAAGAAATTGCTGTCAATCAGCAATTTCCCCTTTTCCCTCTTTGCTTTCTGTTTTACGTCATATATATTCTCTTAATCATTCCATCTGCGTCTCAATTCAAACAGAACTGATCTAAAATTATGCTGTTTGTGAAACAACTAAACGAATAACGATAAAAAAGGACCAGTCTGGAATCTTAAAACTAGTACAAAGCAATTTCTAATCCTGGTATAAAAAATACTCTAGATCTACTTCGATTGAACATGTTGATTTATTGTTTGATGTTTTCATGTTTTGTAACATATTGCTACTTACATTATTTCAATGTTCATGTTTTTTTGTGTAACATACAACACTTTATCATATTCCAATGTACAGTTAGTCTTTGGAAATATTGTAGAAAAGGAAAACACGTTGTCATCTAGAAAGACTAGTCTTCTAGTAAATGGATGCAAAGCATGCTTATATATCAAATCACTGCTTTTCTGCGAAAACCTCGTAACTGCAGCTTAAAACAAGCTGCGGTTGCGAGTTTTTCGTAGAAAAGCGACGAAATGTACATCTATCTCATGTTATATTGCATTACCTTACCTCAATGTACTTTTATAACTTTAAATCCAATATCCATGCTTTGTGTGCTAAAAATAGATCGCGATTAGTGCTATGTTTAGATAAAACGTCAGTGTTCATGTAAAATCTCGTAACTACAGCCTGAATCAAGCCGTGGTAACGATATTTTATAACAACACATACGAATTGAAATGGACTGAAACTACGTCACGGTTTAATTCCTATTTAAATGCAGAACGAAAAAGACATCTTCTACCTTTTTGAATCACGTGACGTAAAACAAAATAGTCTTAAATAAAGAAATGGCTACTAAGCTAAACAATATGCATCCATTATAGAAAAAATGGCACTTTTCCTCCGATTGAACATGTTGATTGTTTGATGTTTCATGTTTGTAATATATTAACACAATACAAAGTATAAATAATCTCGGAAAACATTGATGGAAAAATATACATTATATCTACCTGATTGAACATGCTGATTGATTGATGTTTCATGCTTGTAATATATAACGCAATTCAAACTATAAATAGCCTCGGAAAACATTGATGAAAAAATGCATACTACATTCAAATGTATATTTATATATTCTGATACTTCAACAAGAAGCGTTAGTATCCCCTTGCACTTTCGTTTCGTGCAAGGGCTTACAATGCGGTTCTTAACCAATCGAAAACAATGATAAATCACTAAGAACTTTATCATAGACTCTTGGAATAACAACGTTTTCTGAAGCATTAAATTTTACATTGGAAAAGAATTTTGTACCTTTAATAACATATGTTTGAGGTGGGATAAAATCAGCATGTACCAAAATGCTGATTTTGACCCCACCACATTCATAAAACTTAAAAGAATTTATTTCTGGCGTCCTAAAACTTAAAAGAATTTATTTCTGGTGTTCTATGCAAACACCTCTGAAAACAACAACAAAAAATGAGAATTTATATATACACGTTCTACCATTTGTATTGCTCTAAAATTAGTATTGTTTATGTGCTATGAATATGTTATATTCTAAGCAATAAAGTTGTAAAGTATTATGCGATCGGCGACACTCTTTCAAGCGTTCCAATTATTTCAAGTTTCAAGTATATGAAACTTGAAAAAAAATATTTGAATGCATTTTCTCCTATTCCCCCAATGATGTCTATGATAAGTTGTAGAATTTCATTTTTTAATAACATTAGAAAATTGTATCAAAAGATCTTTCATTTCCAGCAAATTCCCTACGTTTTCGGTTTTTTTTTTTTTTTTTTTTTTTTTTTTTTTTTTTTTTTTTTTTTTTTGGGGGGGGGGGTCTTTTGTTTGTTTGTTTTGTTTTTGTTTTTTTTTGTTTGTTTGTTTTTTTTTTTTTTTTTTTTTTGAGTTTTGTTTTCACCGTATCTGCGTCAAACCGAATTGGATATAATTATTGGCTGCGTTCTAAAATTGTTGCGTCACGTGATACTCCTACGTGTAAATGACTCAATTTTATTTTCGGGTATGACGTAGGAGCTGAGCTCGGAAAGCTAAAAATGGACGGAATCACACCACCAAAGAGTTTTGCTTGGCGAGGTCATAACGTCCAAATTCAGCAACTGACCAGTTTTGTGTTTAAATAATTAAGCAGCTCATATTTGTACCCATGGCATGCAAAAATGTCAATACTGATCGGTTAGGTTTATTGGGGTTTTACGCCGTTTTCAACTACTAAGGTCATATCGCGGCGGCTGGAGCACCTAACCAAGGATTTCTGGCGTTTCTCATACCAGTACTACCACAACATCCTTACCGAGTCTCCAGCTACTCCCCCACATAGGTTCACAATATCAAACCATTTCAATACTGATCGGACAATCGGTGGACTCCCTTCCAAATTGTTTAGTCACAAATGTAAAACATGAAATACAACTCAACATTCTTTATTAGGCATGTCGGCACTTGCTGCGCCTTTGGTCAAAACATTTACATAATAATATCAAAACATACATAGAAAATAGCATGTTATAAATATAATAGATTCACAATTAAACGAGAATTATTTCAGTTGAACTGCTTTATCAAAACAACTGAAACTATTCTCGTTTAATAGAGAATCTATTATATTATTGAACCGAAGTAACCTTGCGCTCATTATTGTCAATATTGCAGACGATTACGTTTGTTTATAAATATTCATAGCGCACGGTTACTTCGGTTAAACAATATAATACATTCAAAGTTAAACGAGAATAATTTACGGTTGTTTTGGTTTAATTTTAGGTAGGAATACTACTTTTACCTACGTAAAATTAAAGCGAGACAACGGTAACTATTCTCGTTTAATTGCGAATCTATTATACCGGTAATTTCAATAATACATTTGAACAACAAACAAACAAAAATAGCATACAAACAAACGAAAATAAAAGCAAACAATGCTTGAAGAGAAAGAAACTGCTGGTTACGGGCGATTTCTTTCCTTTTCATACTGAACAGAACAGAACAGAACAGAAATTTTATTACTAGACAAGTACAAAAAGTACATAGCCATACTACAGGCGTATTTCGATATATGTTTTTTGAACTACGATACATACTTTACACTATATTCTAAATAATAATATCCCTCATGAACGGAGTAGTAGGCCTCCTTTGGTTTGAAATTTTCAGAATTTTCACAACAAAATATGCTCTCTCAGATAAAAAATATATGAAATGTCTCTTTCAAAAGAAACACTTCTCGAAATATGACATTTCTGATGGCGCGGTCATATTTTACCAAATCTAGTAAATGGCAACTTTTGTCCCTAAATAATTAAGAAGATTACATTTCGCGGCCGCTAATTCGTCAAAGCAGCTAATGACGATAAAATGGTGCTATTTCGTCCCTTTCCCAAACGGCTCAATTTTAGACTGGTCCGATTTGTAAGCCGACGACAAAATAATTTATGTCAAACGTAACAAATGTGTATGTTATAGCGTAGAAAACATTGAGACAAAAGAAGAAACTGCTGATTATCAGCATTTTTTCTTTTGTCTCAATGTTTTCCAAAAAAACATTTCCATTAGGGGCTTCAAAAAAGTGTTTTCGTTTAGGGAAGGGATAACTATGAAAATGGTGCCATATTCTTTATCATTTATTCATGCTAACTAGACACAGGCCCTCTTTCACGCTTATGTGATTTTCACGGGACAATAACTAGGGGTAGTCTGAACAGGGGCCTCGCAAGGGCCCCAAAAAGGGTCTCCTTTTGGGAAAGGGGTTTCTATAAAAGTGGTGTCATTTACTCTTTCATTTATTCATGCTAACTAGAGACGGGTCCTCTTTCACGCTTCTGTGATTTTCACGGGGCGATAACTATAGGTAACTATAGGTAGCGGGAGAAGGTGCCTCGCTAGGACCTTAGGGCACCCAAAAGGGTCTCCTTTGACGCTTCTGTGATTTTCACGGGGCAATAACCAGCGACATCTGTTGTAACTCGACTTGGGTCAACACTTCCAAACGACGCACATTTCTTTTTGTCCTGTAATTGTCTCTTTTCTAATGCTTTTCAAGTCTAAAGATTCCAAAACAATATCTTTTTTGTCAAATGGTGAGCAAACAAAATTTGTCGTCTGCAACATACATTGTATTATGAATCTTGATCAGTTAAGTACAGTGCTCCCACGATATTCTGAATCCCGCCAAACAATAAAACATAAATCAATTTACTAATCATAGGTTATAAAGATCAAAATGAAATCATATCGATGATAATCAGCATTTTGATGTAATATTGAAGAGACGATTTGCACGTACGTCTCTACAATAACATGTTTTCATAGGTTAAAGGTTTGTTTATAAACATCAGATTAGCGTGGGACACCTGTAGATCTATTCTATTTATTTGGGAAATGGTTAATCAATTGTTATCCTAAAATAATACTGGTTGAAGATACTACGGTTAGTTATCGCCCGGCGATTTTGCCTTGTGCGTAATCGACACGGTCTTAGAACAGCCATTTTGTTCAAATCAGACAGTTCCAGGAAATTAGTTTAATTGCGGGAAAATTATCACTACGTTTAAATATATAGACAGAGAGTGAAACGTTTGCGCGAAATTTGAAGGTAGGCTAAATAATTGTGTCATTTTTCTAATATATTTTTCCAAAATTATATTTTTACTAAAGATATTGTAACTAGGAATCTAGGAATTTACGTTTTAATTTTGTTGCAAAGAACGACATTTTTGAAGTCTGCACTCTCCGTAATTAGAATAAGTAGGCCTATGTATTTTCCTATTTCATTTTTTCCAATGTTTTTTTTTTAACTTTTATATGTACATCTCTATATTAATTCATTTTCTAAATAAAATAAAGTATTTCATAGACTGGATTTTAAAAACAGATGACAAAAATAATGATACTAAATAACTAGTGAAAAATAAAATGATGTTGTATAGAAAACACTGAGAGAATAGAAGACAGTGCTGCTAATTTAGCACCAGCGTTTGTTTTGTTCCCTTTTCTAAACGTTCTTCACAGTTTTATTATAGTAGGCATAATGAATAAAATATTATTGTTTAAAACGTTAAGATGTACGAGTATATTTTGTTACATTTAGTGATTTTTATCTGATTTAATACTGTTTGAATTATGTGTCATTTCAACCAATTCCCATAAACTGATGGCTTTTGAAAAAAACATTGTTGAAAACGAAGAAATTTGTCAAGCAATTTCTTCAATTCCCACATCTTTTTTCTAAATACATGTATGTATATAAAAAAATGTAAGATTTCATTAGAACACTTTATTTTTTGTCATTTGGTCCTGCGTTAACCTTTCAAAATAAACGTTTCTTTCGCAAAAAATATATGAAGTCTGAAATTGGATCGGATTAAAAGAAAAGTAGGACAAAAGATCTATTCCGAGTTTCCCTTTTTTGTATTCAATTGTTCCTAAAATTTCTTGTTTCGACTTATATCTAGGTAACGTGACCATTCGTGTTTATTTTCGATGTGGAAGAGAAAAGAATGGTTGAAGTCTTTGAGATTTTTATTTGTCAATTACCTAGAAATATGGTTTTTAGTCTAATGGCAATGAATTTTGTGCTAAAAATAGACTTAGTTTACCGTTATGTTTTGATAAACCGTCGTCGTTGTTATAAAATCTTTACACTCGTGATCAGATTTTTATAATAGCATCTACGTGAATACATTTGTTTGTCCGAAATGACGTCACTGTTAACTGGATAAAATTGTTCCCTATTTTAAAATCAGGTATAAATCCATGTACACAGTTACATGTAGATTGGGTATAACCATACTTCGTTAAGATAGTCTACCCGTAATTAGATTCGCGCGACGTCGGAATTTATCGGACGACGTCGAAAACCGCGCCCGAATAAGTTCGGATACATAAAGACGACGATCGAAAAAAAAAATCGATGTTTTATGAATCTCAAAATGGCCACATTACGAGTATTTTGCGTTAAATCATATTTTTCAATTAATATCCTAATTTTTCATGTCCTTTGGATAACCAAATAGCAATTTTCATTTCTGGTTTCCGATATTAGACGATCGATTTGAAGATGCAAAGCATTTTTTATAGCATGCTTTACTACGAATTAGATATATTACTGGTATGTTTGTATTGTTGAAAAATTGTAGAAAAAACACTCTTCGCCACTTTGTCCTATTGTCTCGATTATTCATACCCGTATCTAGGAATTGTATTGTGAATCAAAATATAGCTTATTCTAAACTATAAAAATAATTGTTTTAAAACTCATCGTAACTCAATATTACGATCGGGTGGTTCGGCACTTGTCGTGTTTTAACCATTTTCCAAACGACACAATTTTAGGATGATCAAATTTGAAAGCTGCTGCAGACGTCAAAATTGATGATAATAAAGACATAATTTGTGTTAAATATGGCACAGAAAATATTGAGACAAAAGGAGAAACTGCTGGTTATCAGCAGTTTCTTCTTTTGTTTCAATGTTTTCCCAAGTCTGTTCTATTAGGGACGTCAAAACCAGGTCTTATTTGGGAAAGGGTTAAACATAAAGAGTCATTTCGTCGTTTTAATCGAAAACCTCATATCTGCAGCTTGTTTCAAGCTGCAGATACGAGGTTTTCGTTGAAAAGCAGCAATTTGCATAATAATACAGCCATAGAACAATAGTATCAAAGCATAATGCTGAGAAAATTGTAAGAGAAACAATGAAACATCAAGATCAAAGAGTGTGAGCCGGTATAAAGGAAAAGGGGCATACACTCGTTATGTCGACATCGGATAAGTCGAATTTCCGCTTAAGTCGAGGTTCACATCTGGTCCCGTTCTCATCAATGGACATAATTCTTTCAAACAAACAAAAATTCGAACTAAATATAGCCATTGAAATTTAGTAGGAAAAGGATAGAAATTGCTCGAAACGAGCAATTTCTTTACTTTTCCTACTATATTTCAATAATAATCGTACTTGATTAGTTTCAAAAACGGTCAAATATCAATTTTACCGAAACCGATCAAAATCGGATGAGTCGAAGTCCGGATATGTCGAGGTATTTGGACGACCCCTCCGACTTTGACACAACGAGTGTATACTGTAGTTTGTGGAATTTCAGACCAACATGGATCCTGATCAGCCTGTGTATACACGCAGTCTGATCAAGCTCCATGTTGTTCTCTAGTACCTTAATTAAAATTTATAACAATTCTCTTGCAGCTGCATGGGTACTGATCAGACTGCAGTTAGGTTCGAACTGATCAGAAACACATGGTTTTTGAAGTGAGCAGATGTTATGAATCCGAGTTAAGGCATTTAGAAATGATTTTAGATACCGGTTTTTCGTTATTTTCAGGTTGATATTTTTATGAGATGTCTATTCTTTTTCTTTCTTTTCTTTTTTTTTCACATGGCAAGGGCGGATTCAGGAATTCTTGCAAGGGGGGTCCAAGCACAAGATTTTTTTCCAAGGGGGGGGGGGGGGATTCCAAGCTCAAATTATGGCTTAAAATGTAATAAATATATAACAGTACACTGAATTTATATAGTCAAAATTTAATTTTCGGCCAATGCCAGGGGGGGGGGGGGGGAGGGTCCGGATGACCCCCCTCTAGATCCGCCCTATCTGAGCACCGCACTCAAATCACACGAAATCCATGTGAACTTCAATCGAATACCCTTCAACGTTGGAGAGTATTCCATTGAAGTTGAGCATGTACTCATGAGTATGTACTTAAGTTTGTTTTTGTTTTTTTGAGAAAGCGGGGCCAGGCCTTTTTTGAGGAAGAATTAAGAAGATCGCGCGAAAGAACGTGTGTGTTTCTTAACAAGAAATGACACGATCTTTCATTTAGAGAAAATGACCTTAAAGCACTTGAGAATATCATGTTTAATCCATTACCGCACATTGACTCTTTTTGACACCACAAAATGTTTTACCGTGGATGTAGAATTTCATTCACTTGAAATTGTCCTCTTAAACACCTTGAAATTTGTACAAGTCTAGAAAGTTGTTGTCTGGTAACACTTTAATTAGACGGCAAAGTTTTTGACAAGACAAAATTCAAAGATGTTGCTGCAGTGAAACAATACTGAATTTCAAGAGAACGAAATTTAATCTTTTTGTCTTTCTGGGTTGAAAACATCTTGAGAAAATGATTTAATTGCTGGTAACAAGCAATTTCTTCTTTTTCCACAATGTTTTCCAAACCCTTTAAACTTTTGGGCGTCAGAAAGCGCCATTGTGTGAGAATGGGTTAAAGATCGGATAATGCCTTAACCCATTACCAGATGGCAAAATTTTATACCTGTCCTAACTCAACGATGTTGAAGATGATATTTTCAAGTAAATAAAATGTTATATTTTTTGTCTTTCACGATAGAAAACATTGTGGAAAATGAAGAAATTGCTTGTAACAAGCAATTTCTTCATTTTCCACAATGTTTTCCAAACCCTTTATCTTGCTGGACGTCGAAAAGTGTCGTGGAGTGGGAAAGGATTAACCCTTTCCCAAACAAGACATGGTTTTGACGTCCCTAATAGAAAAGGCTTGTGCAAACATTGAGACAAAAGAAGAAACTGCTGATGACCAGCAGTTTCTCCTTTTGCCTCGATGTTTTCTGAGCTATATTATACACAAATTCTATCTTAAACAAGGTCCATTTGTCGTCTGTAGCAGCTTTTGAAATGGAAAGTTGAAAATCTTGTTGTTTGGGAAAGGGTTAATTAAGTCTGGTTAGGATAAATACTGCTGTGTTTTGCTTTGTTTTGTTTTGTTGTTGTTGTTGTTGGTTTTTTTTTTTTTTTTTTTTTTTTTTTTTTTTTTTTTTTTTTTTTTTTTTTTTTGCAATTGCAATTGCAATGGCAATTGCAATGGTAATCGAGAAATTATGAGAGAAAGACATGGGGTTTGGTCAGACTGTGTGTATGCGAAGTCTGATCTGGATCCAGGTTGGCCCAAATTGCAATAAGCGCCCTTTTTCCAGAATGATATTGTTTGAATTATTTTTCCCACATGATTTTTATAAAACACATCTATAAAGTTTTACTGATGACGCTGTAAATTCGCACCACGGATGATTTTTTGTCACCTTAAGTAACAAGATTTTAAATCTCGAAGGTATTTTTGGTGTTTCTTAGGAAATATTGTTTCAAATGAAATATACCATAAATCATCGCATTTCATGAAAAAAAACTGTAACTACGACTTTGTTAAGACTTTACTTGCGAGGTTATTGCACATACTGTATTTACAGCGTAATAATATTAACTATAGTAGACAAGGCTTGGAAAACCATTGCGGCACAACAAGAAAATGCAGACGACATAAATCCTATATTTATTCACTCATGTTGTTATCTGAAGCAAACAACAATATTATAGGACTGTCCAACGTAAAAAGATGTTGAAAAAGATGGAACAATGTGTATGATACCCTTGTAGAATACAAAAATAGGCCAACGGGGAAATGCTGGTTATCAGCATTTACTTCTTTTGCATAGAAATGTTTTTATAGTCTTATTCTATTAACGGCGTCTACACCATGGCTAATTTTGGAATGAGTTAATGAGTGTTTTGACACAGGTGAAAATGGACTATAAATGCACATAAATCATTAAGAATTTCGATTTTCTTTTTTTTTTTGTTTTTTTTTTTTGGGGGGGGGGGGGAGGAGGGGGTAGATCCCCAAATTCCTAGACCACGGAGGGGAGCTCCCTCTCTTGCTTCCCCTACTTCGGCCCTCGCAGAACACTTTCTGCCTTTTAAGGCCATACTACTTTTCAAAAGCAGACGACGACCCTGTAGTTACGGCATTTTGTACAATTTTGTACCATTGATTCGAATCCCCGTGAAATCAGATTTCATCAACAATGCATGAGATAATCTTATCAATCAAGATAAACTCGTTATATTAGCATGATTTTATGAAATGTCACTGATTACAATATTCTGATGTTAAAAATACCGGAAAATTATTTCGATAATGACAAAAATAAACTTTTAGTGTCTGATATTAAAATGAAATACCCCATTACCACACATTGACGCTATATGATGCCCTGTGACAAGCAATTTCTTCATATCCCACAATGTTTCCTATCGAAGATGACCATGAAATGCAACATTTCAATAATTTTATTGTCGTCTGTAACATCTTTGAATTTGGCCAAGTATAAAATTTTGCTTTCTGGTAGTGGTATACAATATGTTATGAATTAAAACATGATAGTTTTGACTGCAACCAGTATAAATAAATAGGGGACAATTGTTCCCAGTTATAGCAGACGAGAATTGACATGGCAGAGCATTCCATTCGATTAGCATGGGCTGCTCTGCCAGGTCATTTATCGTGAGGTATAACCGTGCCGTAATTTCGGACAAACATTAGTATTTCCGTATGTGTTGTTATAAAATCTCGTGATTCAAGCCGTAGTTACGAGATTTCATAAAAACACTCAGTGGTCTATGAAAACATAGGTCTCGGTCTATTGTTAGCACAAAATTCTTTGCTAGTGAAGACTTTGGGTGGATTATGTACAGCAGTAATGTCTTCGTTCTTAGTACATATCGCTGCTTTTCAACAAAAACCTCGTAACTGCATCTTTCCTATGTTTGTGGTTGCACTATACATTAAAAATATAATACAGCTGACATTGGTTATGTCGAAATCATTTAAATCGAACTTTTTGTCTGTATCGATGTCAAAATCTGACCCCTTTCTTTTGAATGGACCCTAACAGTCGATAATGAAGAAATTCTTTGATAAAATACAATTTCATTATAGAAATGCATCGTATTAAAAAGTGCTCGTTGTCAAGATATTATCTATCTTTTAAGCGTTGCTGTATTTCAACGAAGCCTATTGACAGCTAAGCGTAAATCACTAAAAACAAAAATCGCCAGAGAAAACAATTTTCATAGCATCTATAGGATGTGGAAATGTGTAGTACTTTGACAACGTATCCAGTGTCAATTGTACTTTGATTGAAAAAAAAAGAACGATCGCTTTTTAAAACTCTGCTAATGGCATCACTTGAGCACATTAAAATCACACCGTACCTTGTGTCTAAATAGTTTTAGAACCAGGGCGTGATTTTACACTGACATGGCTGATGCCTTGTTTTTAACCAGATAACATTTTCAGATAAACGTGTAAATATTAATATGCGTTCAGCCATATATCATTTACTTTGTGCTAAATGTCAAAAGTATCTGAAATTTTCATGAAAATGTGATTTTGAAAATGACAATGTTACATAATCTGCCATATCATCTTTAATATTCAATCCTAATGGGCGACTGCGATCTGTGTGTATCCTCTCACATGCTTGTCACTGTTTATCTTACTGTGCATGTCATATTCTTCGAAGTTTGACCTATATGCAGTATAGCACAGATAATATTGCAGGCAGAAAGAGAAATATATGAAGATCATTAGTATCTCCTACTTTGTCACAATATCTTGCTTAAACATTTTTTTCAAAACAAGGTGCTGTTACGGAAATAATTTTTAAAAGGCGTTATTTTGTTTCCATGGCTGCTTAAATAAATGAAAAATATGAAATGGATCAATTAGCAAATATTGTACTGGCATGGTTGAGAACGAATTCCACTTTTTACTTATTTGTCCAAAATTTGTTGATTTGAGAAAAAATACATTTTAAGATATTATTATACTTGGCCTACGATTAAGAAATTCTAATCTCCTTACAATCAATTTGAAAGCATAAACAAGAAATCTAACAAAATTAATTCATCACGCATCTCTAGAAAGTAAAAACTATAATAACCCATTCACATTGTTACAATCTTTGTTCTGCTGTAAAATCATTCTTTGTGTTAATTAAAATGTTGATTTCATAGACTTTCTCTTTCAGTTCTTACTATTTACTATAAACATTGTTGTATGTTAGGGTTAACAATGCAATAAAACAATATTTTATTGTATTGATTACGACTTCCTACGGAAAATTCCATCCTTTGAATGCCACAAAGGCTATATTGCGGGTAGTCTACTAAAAAGGATGTAGGCCCTACCTTTATGTCTTCTACACCTTTACAACAAAGACTGGACCAAGCAATATTGATGAAGTTACCTACTCTAGGGAATTTATGACTACTTAACAAACATGAATATATTATGACGAACCTATTAGAATACCCGTTAATATGCCAATTCATAAACAAAATGTTTAGGCAGAAGAAAACAATGCTGGTAACCAGCATTTTCTCTTTCTCCTTCAATTTCTTAGACTATTTAAGATTATTTTGCCATCAGTTTCAGTAATGAATTATGAGCAGTCCATTATTTTATCCTTACATATTATAAGATTAAAGGGGTGTCTAAAGGTATCATACCCTTTCCAACAAAGACCATTGATGAAGTTGCCAGCCCTAGAGAATTTATAACTACTTAACATACATGAATATATTATGACTTAGCGGTAACTGTTTGTAGACGAAACAAGAAACAAATCAATGAAACAAATGGAAAAAATGCTGGTAACCATGCAGCATTTCTCCTTTTCCCTCAATATCCAAGACTGTAATGTAAATAATTTTAATCTCTAATACATATTTAGCTCCTGTAGTAGGTAAAGAACTTCTAAAGTTTATCATAATCAGTTCTTGTTGGAGACGGGATCTGAAGTTTCCCACTCTAGAGAATTTATAACTACTTAACAAGTATGAATATATTATGATGTACCCGGTTGTATGGCAATTAGCGAGACTTTGGGGAGGTCTACAAACATCTACAAATATATAAACAACAGTAACGGTTTAGAAATACTAAAATATCTTCTTTTTTGGAAAATGGCTATGTTTTAAAAAAGACATAATTAGATTTAACTGATAAAAAGATTCCCAAAACAGTTCTTAATGGAGTAATTTTACCCATGTATTTGACTTACCACGTTGCGAAAGAAACTTCCTACAAAGGTAATATTCGGACAACATTGACGTCATTCAATGGACCCTTTAATGTAATATTTAATACAATTTTTTAAACATTTAGAGCCATGTTCTTAATTCTCTTTGCTGTCTGAAATTAATAAAGTGTTTGGCAAGGAGTAGTTATGAATTTAGAGAAACGAAAATATTCTTTCAAACTACTAAGTCATGGAAAAGAAAGTTCGTTAGTCTTTAGTAAAAAACTGTTACATAAAAAGCTCAAGCATTATTCTGTCTTAAAAGTAATCGGCCCTGTAAACACGAAGTATGATTACTAATATAAATAAACTGAAAACCATGGACAGTCGTGTCCAACCGAACATTCACTAGCTAAAGTACATTTTTGGCTGAATGTTTGTGATCGCACTTTACTAAAGCAGCTTGGGTGTTATTGGCCTGAAACATTTCATTTTTATTAACCCATTCACCTAAGAAACAGCATCTTTTGATTTCGTTTATCTAAGTGTTTTGTACTTTTCCAATCATCTGATTTATGATTTTGCCGACTATCAGTATATCGGCAGACTAGTAGACGTAATTCCATCGAAAGTCACTTTTGCGTTGTTGCTTTTCCAACTTTTTTTTAATTTCATCCCTAAAATACATGTGAAATAGAATCTTTAAAATCCAACCATGTAAGTGGTTTGTACTTTTCCAGTCGTCTTGCATCTGCGTTTTTGTCGGCTATGTCGGCAGGCAGCTTATCAGTTGAACAGTATTACCATTAAGCATTATTATTGTCGAATAGAATGAGTTTCCCTTTCTCGAACAACGCATGGCATTGACGTCCAAGTAGAAAGACTGGTTTCGGAAAATGTAAGCCAACATTTTCTCCAGAATCCAATCCTACGAAATACTATATCGATGCTTTTCAACGAAAACCTCGTAATTGCAGCTTGTTTTAAGCTGCAATTACGAGGTTTTCATTGAACTCTACGATATTTTTTCCTCCTCCTTCAATTTTTTTGTGTGTGTGATGTGCAAGTCCATTTGATATGAAATAGTCTCACATTTTGCAAAACAAAACCTGCTGGCCCTTAAAGCTACCATTTCCCAGATTTGGACCCAAAAGTTGTCAAAAACAACTGAAATGTACACTTAGGCTTTATATGACCTGATTAAATGATTACGACAAACTATTGAAGCAACGACTCATTTTTTCGCAATTTGATACCAAATCCATGAAGCGATGTCGAAAGTATGTCAAAAACAGTAGGGCATGCGATACACGATGACGTCATATTGAAATTCAAGTATGAATCTCGTTTGAATCTTGGTCCGCGCTGTATGCGCATGCGTGACAGTTAAAAAATAAATTCGACCGCATCTGTAACGGAATTGAATTTGGGTTTGGATTCTCCCTAAATTCGGCTATCTCTCTTATAATCTCGGCTCAATCTCTGTCTGAATCGCATATTATTAACCATTCTGAGGTGGCCAATACAAAAGTTTTGCATATTTGTTAAAAAAAATTCATTTTTTGCAATTAGACCATCTGTTACCCAGCTTTAAAGAAAAGCTTCGGAAAACAGGAAAATAGGGGAATGCTGAAATGTAACATTTTCTATATGCTTCTTTTTCTATTGGGCTTTTGCTGGTGCTTGCAAATACTTACAATTTGAACAAGTCTGTGAATGTGTTGTTTTGGGAATTAATAAAATGGCAGGTTCCGCCATATCTTTGTCAATATTACATGAAGGAACTGAGGTGTGAAATGCGTATTCCCATCTGCGACGAAATCTGTTCGTTAGAATGGTTTATGATATATTGTTTTCTAATGGACCTTTTTTAAATTCATTAAAAATGTGCGTGTTTGGAAAATGGCAGAAAAGATAAACACAATGTCATATAGTGTTTTTGTTAAAAGATTTTTTTTTTTTCACTTGGTAAAATAGAACTAATTGTACAGATCTAGAAGAACGCAGAAAATTTCAGTTGTCTTTAAAGATATGTTGCTGTTGTTGTTCAGATTTGATAATTGACTAATCACGTGATTCAGACTTTCAAACAATCTTCAATAAACTTGACAAACTTGAATTCTATTTGAAGCAGAGAAGGTGGGAAAATGCCAGGAATGATGTGGACGTGGTAGACTTTTGAAAAATGAACTGATAAAAAATCATGCCTTTTTCATCAGCCGATTTTTTAAAAAAAAATCCGCCACGTGCATCTAACGCGTGACGTCTGTCCACCCTCTTTGCTTCAAATCGGATTCAAATCGGTCTCGTATTAACAAAATTATTGAAGATTCTCTGAAATTGTTGAATCACACTATTATCCATTGTGTGGTTAATGTCTTGCGACCAGAATTCAAAATAGGAAACAAAAGGGACGATAATCGAAAATTGTACAGGTACATATTTTGTATATTGCACTTCTTCCAGTTGTGATCTATTCATGTAAAAAGTTCAAAGACACTTACACGTTTAAGTCCACTGTAGGACATAATGCCTTGACAAAAAAAGCAAAAGTGAAAAGTAAAATGAAACATTAACTAAAAAAGTTAGTGTGTAGTAGTTATGGTTCCCACAAATGACCATTTTTCATAATCATAATGTTATCTGTTAGTGTATGAAAAAGAAAATTGATATCGTGTATGATTTAGGATATTTTGCAGCTTGCAGGGGAAAATCCGATGCAGGCCAACAAACGCACAGAAATGAACACCGAAGCGAAATAGTAACAGATATGTCTAACGCACTGTATATCGGGTCTGACAAAAATGTAACACCAATTTCAAAATAGTTACATCCATTTCATATAAAGATCATTTATAAATATCCTATAAATATCATTAATTTTGATATTGGTCCACTGAAAAAAAAATGATTCTCGGTCACTTCTGAATAAATCCTTATTTACTAGAGTTCCCACTATGTTTTACAGATGAATCCTACAGATTTAACAAAAGTCTGTTTTATGGCGGTATTTGTGGCCGTCACGATACATGAAATAGAAGGACGAAGCGGTAGCTACATAAATTGTATGATTGAAATGATGGGGTGTTCCAGACGAGCCGACAATAACAACGTGAAACTAGAGGAATCCGGATGTTGTGAGGACTACTTTCCGTGTATGAAAGCGGCGGAGGCAGAAAAAGCTACGTAAGTAGACCTCGATTGGTCTTTGTTGTCCATATGAGAAGGTTGTTGGTTTACATTTATATAATTTGATTAGTTAACCAGCCAACAACAACAACGTGAAACTAGAGGAATCCGGGTGTTGCCAGGACTACTTTCCGTGTATGGAAGCAGCGGAGGCGGAAAAGGCTACGTAAGTCATTCTTAAATCTTGTCGGTTTTAAACGTTTAACAGCATGTGTTGTTTAGTTGGGAAATACGATGTTTCGAGACGCACAGACAACAACAACGTGAAACTAGAGGAATCCGGATGCTGCGAGGACTACTTTCCGTGTATGAAAGCGGTGGAGGCAGAAAAAGCCACGTAAGTGATTACGAATTATGAATAATAAGTGTAGTTTTGTTTATGTAACGCTTGAAAGTTGTGTGTAGTTTAGTTGAGAACATTGGTGCCCCAGACCAGCCGACAATAACAACGTCAGACTAGAGGAATCCGGATGTTGTGAGGACTACTTCCCATGTATGAAAGCGGCGGAGGCAGAAAAGGCCACGTAAGTAAATTGTCTGTACGCATATTGCTGCTTACAAAAAAAACTTTGTAACAGCAGATTTTTTTTTTGTTGAAAAAAAAAAAAAAAAAAAACAAGAACATCAATATTAGGCTAACAATATTTTCTTTGAAAAAAAATGTTATGAACGAAAACAACAACTTGGGGAATCCGTATGCTGCGAGGATTACTTTCCGTGTATAAAAGCGGCGGAGACAGAAAAAAGCCACGTAAGGGATGATTTTATGAAAAAACAGTATATAGATGATTCTTGGTTGTTGCATGTTACAGTAGTTACAGTTAAGAGTTTTTCTGACAAGTCGGTGACAATGATGTAGGCTATGAGAAAAGCGGAGGCTGACAAGGTCACGTGAGTAATGCTTGAATGTTCTATTGTTTTACACTGCAAAATGTGACTTTTAAGAAATATTGACAAAAAAGACGTAGCAAAGAAGTGGGCATTTTTCTTATACATGTTCACTTAAATCAGAAGTTAGTGTGAACATGACAACGTGAGTTAACATTTTAAATCAAATTAAAGTTTTGATTCAATGAGTATTGCAACATGTTTCTAAACAAATCCTTTTTTACATGGAATTCTTAAACAGAGGATCGTATGGTAAATTACTAACAGCGAGTCATGTGGTTCTCAGAAGAAATAGTAACGTGATTTCACGTGCGAAATTGCCATAGAAATTCACAAACGATAACAGTGTTTTGACCCTTTCCCACACAGCAAAATTCTATTGTGATCCAGTTTTGATTCTGCTTCAGACGAAAAAATCGAAATTGATGAAAATGAGATTGTGTATATTGTTTAGCATAAAATATCGAGGCAAAAGAAGAAAATGCTGATTATCATTATTTTCTTTTTTTGCTTTAATGTTTTAAAAAGCATTATATGTTAAAGACAAGAAAACAAGGTCTTGCTTTGCGTGAGAAATTGCTGTAGAAAATCACAAGTGATAACCGCGTATTAATAATAACTGCACTATGATTGCCTTTATTTCACAATTTGCAAGTTATTACTGATCGTATTTTAAATTGTCACGCGACCAATTAATTAAGATAATCATTCGAAGTATGCCATTTACATAGTTTTTCAATGAAATTACCCTTCGGGGTTTTGAAACCCCAATGCTGAACTTTCATGGCCCAATTATTGTATGCACTTAGTCAGTGCATTAAATGAGCTAATGTGTCAATAATGGGCGGCTTCGCATGAGATTATAACTTGACCGTAGCTCTAAGCGAACACTTATAACTTGCGAGCTACTTGACGTCATTTCTGCAAGACTATTCTCACCATCCTCATACCCGCTGTCAAGAAACCGAGCCCGGATGAAAACAGCGGACCAATCAGTGTCGAGATAACCGAATATTTTGATTGACTGACACATAATGAGGGTAAATCAAATAGTTAGAACAGCCAAACTATAGCCCGGATATATGACGTGACGATCTACAAACATTTATTAAAATATCATAGACTCATTATTAAAGCTTAAAACAAAATATCACACACACTAAAATGCCAGCAATTCATTCAGAGAAAAAAAAACGTTTTAGAAAAAATCTACCATTCAGATTCAACATATACATGTAAGTCGGCATCTAGAAAAAGGTTCCCTATACTGCCCTACGAGTAAAGGGCTGTGAGGCTAGGGTAGACTCCGATTTTCCAGGGACTGTCCTAGCCTCCTTTACTACTGATCTGTTTTACTGGCAACAAAATGACCAATATGAAGCCATGGACTATCATCTTTGTAACATTATTATTATACACAATCGTTGGAAATTGGGCAACAAGATGTTCTCATCTTAATGGGAATGTCAATCTTTCATTTGTAAAAAAGGTGTTTAAAATAAAGAATTTCGGAAGGGCTACCAGTTTGTTTGAAGGATGGTTCATCAAAGTAAGTAAATGGTAGCGTTGTTCTGATATGATGTGTATTTTTTCTTCCTGGGTGAATCGTTGGCATTTTAGTGTGTGTTATATTCTGTTAAGCTTTAATAATGAGTCCTTCGGGATGTCATATCTATGATATTTCAATAAATGTTTGTAGAACGTCACGTCACCAAAAAACAGATGGTTTGGTTTGTTAATGCGTTCCCAAGAGGAGTATTCGAGCACTCATTTGGTCCATGATCTGGAAAATGGTTCTTTTACGCTTTTGAGTCCAACATGGTTCTAGATCAGCCTGCGTATACACGCAGTCTGTTTAAAAACCATGTTGTTATCCAATAGCTTCGATAGTATCTCAGGACGTCATATCTATGATATTTCAATAAATGTTTGTAGAACGTCGAGTCATCAAAACAGATGAGTAGTATAGGACAGACCCGTAGGAAGCAATTTCATATTGGGGGGGGGGGGGGGGGGCTAAAGCCCTTGTCCTGAATATTGGGGGGCTAATTTGATTTTTTTTTTCAAAAAATCAGTGTAAAATTAAGAAAATTCGGCATTTTTGGCCAACATGGGAGGGCTTAGCACCCCCCCCCCTCCCCTAGCCCCCCCCCCCCCTGTTCCTACGGGCCTGTAGGAGGCTAGGACAGCCCTGGAAAATCGGGACCTGTACTAGCTTCCCATCCCTTAACTCGTTCTGATATTTGCGAGACGAAAACATTTTGACTATTCTCTTGCACAAGGTTGTTTGCCAGTGCCAACTAGAGAAAAGAACGTGAATTGACGCTGTTATTCTAATTCTTACAAAATATGAGGTGATTGGGACTACATGTTAAGGCAAAAAAAACTCAGGTTAACGCCCTTGGTATCTTTTACAACCGGTCGTACGTGCTCCTGCGTGCGGTCTGCGGCTAGAACGCAGTCATAGTCGTGCGATGCACGCACGTGCAACGTACGATTTGGGTGTACGCAACCTCGACGCAGACTGCACGCAGCAAAGAATGGACATGACAATTCTTTAGTCTCTCTTTCAACCTGTCGTGCGTCTTTAAAATCGTACGTTTTGAAACTCTCGAAAGACGCACGATTTATAAAGACTTACGACGGGTTGTAAGAGAGGCTTTACACATGTAGTCCGTCGTACATCGTTTTTTTTTTATTTGCAATAAAAACCTCTAAATCTGTTATTATATGAATAAATATCATTAACAGATGCGGCGACATGAAGATGGGTCCTGACGGGAAAATCATGCCAGCAAAACGCGGATCGTGGGACAAACGCGGATCATGGAATAAGAGAGGATCTTGGGATAAACGTGGATCTTGGGACAAGCGCGGATCGTGGAACAAACGAGGATCTTGGGACAAGCGATTTGAAGAACCCGACTCATACGAACGAGAGAACGAAGAAATCTATCCTGTCTTCTAAATGATTTTTTATTATTATTACTTTCTGTGTTATAGCTCACGATAAATCACCTGGCATAGCATCTCTAGCTATTAGCTAGATATGCTCTGCCAGACCATTTATCGTGAGCAATAAAGGGTTTTCATTGTTTGTTTATCAATATTTTGAATAAAACACTTAAATATGAAGAATAAACTGGGGTACGTTTTCAAAGTGTAATATCTAAAACTGGTCATATATCGTCACATTTCTTCAAAAACTTCGTAGCTGCAGCTTTACACAAGCTGGTTTACACGGTTTTGAAGAAAAGCAACGAAATGTTATTTGGAAATATTTTCAACATCAGTTTTACATCTTTGTGGAAAATAGACTATTCCTGGGGAAATCTCAATAAGATCTTACAGACGTAAATCTAGTCTTTTTAGTCGTCGGTGGAAGGTCAAAACCTAATAACTCCATCTTTTCCAAGTTGCAGTTACGAGGTTTTGACCTTCCACTAACGATGTGCATTAAAAGATTGAACTCGAGGAAACAACAAAGAAAAGCTCGGATTTCGGTTGGTTTTATCGCTACTGCATTATTTTCCAAAGAATGGGATTTACCTTTATAAATGGCAAGTATAGATCAACAAGATTCGGTGAGTTGACAAAGGGCAATTTGTTTCTACATTTCGTATATAGAAATATGTGGCCTTTGACCTCCTTTCTTATATTGTTGATTCATACTTTTAAGTATATTATTTTAAACTTCTAACCCGCAATTTGATTTCTGTCAGAAATGACGTACACGTGCAGATTTATTAGCCGAAGTAATAACACCGATCGGCATTATAGGTAAGAATAGGTTCTCTCTTTTTCTGAAAAAAAAAGTATCTAACTCCCGTCAGATTTTGCCTATTTTGTAAATCGTCAACAGTTCCAATTATTCAAAATCACTTAATCTTTGCGCACATTTTAAATAATCATATGTAATTTATACATAAAAAAACAAATGTCAAAGCTGCGGGTTAGACGTTTTGAAAGGTTCAATAGCTAAAATATAAACGATTACATTCCCCCCCCCTTTTTTTGCATTTTTCTGAATATGCTTAAGCAGAAACTCTGTCTTCACTTTTATTTCACAAATTTGGGATACATGTTTTATTGAAGACTTAGTTATATGTGTAAATGTAAGTTCTCTGTATGAATGGTATAGGTATACTGCACATAGATCTAATTTCTCTCTTGAGTTTTTTTATTAATTACTCGTAATTAAACCCTAATCAAACCTCTATTACAACTATATGTAATACTGTTACTAATAAATCTGTGCTTGAAATCTATGTGTGATGGTGTCATTTTTTGCCACCCCCCTTTTCTCTCCATGTTACCTAACTGTCTTTGCGAATACAAATACACAGGTGTATAAAATTCTCCAAATACAGTGCAATACATAAATATGTATTTACAAGGTGGGTAACCAACGTGACTCACTCTGCTCCAAATCCCATGGTTTCTTCAAACATTCAAGCGAAAGTTTTTTTCGGTACATGTGAACGCTTCCCACTTTCGTTTTGCACTTAAAAATTTTTTGGCTCGAATGTTTGAAGAAACCACTGGATTTGGAGCAGAGTGAGTTAGAGCCGGGAATAGCCCCCTCAAAGGCGCGTTCCATGCGTCAAAATCCGTAGCGTATAAGCTGAGAAATTGAACAAAACATACCTTGAAGCGGGCGATTTTTTCGGTGTGAACGCTTCCCAAAAGTCACGTGGGTTACCTACCGTGATTTAGCTAGTTTAAGACAAGCTGATCCTACCTTGAATAACAATGAATTTTGTGCTAAAAATAGACTAGGTTTATCGTTATGTTTTTATAAACCGTCGGTGTTGTTACAAAATTAACCACGACTTTAATCAAGCCGTAGTTATGAGATTTTATAACAACACCCGCGAAAAACTAATTCTATTTGTTTGTCCGAAATTACGGTTAACTGGATAAAATCATTCCCTATTTTCTCGCTTATATTGGATCTGGAAATGGACCTTATCACTGGTGGTGAACTCGACCAAAGCGTGGGACGTTTTTTCGTGATCATAGTATTCCTTTATCGAAGCCGTAGTTACGATATTTTATAACAACACAGACGGTTTGTCAATACATATCGGCAAACCCGGTCTATTTTTAGAACAAATTCATTGTTATTAGAAAAACTATCCAATCAGATCTTTAAACCCACACTTAAACGCAAAATATCTGTACCTTGTTGTAGCGAAAAACGTCCCTCGCTTTGGCCGAGTTCACCACCAGTGCTTATAACATCATAGATTTCCATGTTCCTATGCCATGCTTCCCTCTGAAAGGTGTTACTGTCAACACGGTGGATAATCACGTGATACGATATTTTCAGAAAATCGTCAATAATTTTGTAAATACTGGACCGATTTGAATTCGGTTTGAAGCAGAGAATGTGGACAGACGTTCCGCATTAGATGGACGTGGTCGATTTTTGAAAATTCAACTGATAAAAAAGTTTTTGTATCAGTTGATATTTCAAAAATTCAACACGACCAACTTATTCCGGGCATTTTCCCACCTTCTCTTCTTCAAACCGAATTCAAATTGGTCAAGTATTAAAAAAAGATATTGAAGATTGTCGGAAATTCTGAGTCACGTGATTTTACACCGTGGTCAAGGAAGATCCTATTAGAGAGCAACATGTATCGGAATGTGCGTTTGTTTACATTTTTGCCTTTTCCGTAGAAAATATCGTGGGAAATGAAGAAATTGCTTATCACAAACAATTTCTCCATTTTCCATGATGTTTTCCAAAGCCGTTATCTTATGGGGATTCAAAAGAAATCACTGTGTGGTAATGGGTTAAAGAACAACCGCTGTAAACATAAGTTTCCAGAAATGCACATAGTTAGCTTTATTATAAGACATGAGTATGTACATGCAAATAGTTGTTTAACACTTTCCCAAACAAGACCTGGTTTTGAAGTCCCTAATAGAAAAGGTTTGGGAAAATATTGAAACAAAAGAAGAAACAGCTGATAACCAGCAGTTTCTCCTTTTGTCTCAATTTTTTATATGCAATATTTTACTCAAATTCTATCTTTTATAACTTCTGTATTGTCATTTGTGGCAGTTTTTAAAGTAGATCACCCTAAAATCTTGCTGTTGGGAAAGGGTTAAAAGGACGGCACATGACAAACGCTATTGTCCGTTTACGATACTACGGCACATGTTTACAAATATAACATACGTATGTGTTTCCCTTGCTTCTAGGCGTAGATCCGTTTAAGTATTACAAGCCATCATTAATACAAAGCATTTCGTTCATCTTCGAGCGCCATACGCAACAAAGGAAATTAACTAGAGATACCCCCGTCAATTTGCGGGCATCATCCACGGCAACAGAAATAGACGACTGATGCCCTCGTCAATTTCCGTTACTATGGGTGACATCCGAAGATGCACGGAGTGTTTTGTGGTTAAAGATGGATTGTAATCCTTCAATACGAAAAGAATCCTAAACCTACAAAGTTCTTATTTGCTCGTGTTTGGCAATTTGTTGTGTTTTCATCCCTCATTTTCCAGACGCCGGTTTCGGTGGTACTTCCGGTGGCGATTTCGTTTCCGTTTCCGGTTTAAGATCCGGGATATCGTCTTGTTCCTTGTCACGTGACCCGTGTTTGAGAGTGCGCGTGAACTGCACGTAATCGAACTTTCCCTCCTTTATTGGTGCCCCGTGGAACAGATCCTCAACCATGTCCTCTGACCACCGATCACCCATCGTCATGAGGCATTCTCGTAGATAGTCGTCGTTTATGAAACCTGAAAATATTCGTGTTGAATTTTAGGCTTCTCCTTTCGAAACGACATAAAATGGACTGTGAAAGAGGCTGCAGTAGATTATGGATGTTGATTGAGATGGACAACTCCTGGAACATCCAATTTTTTTGTATCCCTTTAACCCTTTCCAAAGCTGCAAATTTTAGTCAGTCCAACTTGAAAGGAATTACAGACGTCAAATGGAAGTTCATGAATCTGAATAATAAGCACATAATGGCACAGAAAATATCGAGACAAAAGAAGAAATTGCTGATCATCAGCAATTTCTTCTTTTGTCTCAATATTTTCCCAAATCATTTTCAAATTGAGGACGTCAAAACAGTTCCTTGTTTTATAAAGGGTTCAGCTTTATTATCATTCAAATATCATTATCGACGGAGCCCAAGTTGTCTTCAACCATGTCCTCTGACCACCGATCACCCATTGTTGAAAAGAAAATGTTATATGTATTGTCAAATAACGTAACTACAAGTTACACGCTATGGGAGCCTGACCAGCGGCACCTATTTTTTCGAGCAAACAAAATGGCGGACAAGGAAGTGGATTCTGACAGTCCTAGTAATTATTTGGACGTAAGTTGTGTTTTTTTTTGTCCTGTAACACCAACTTCGAAGCATAAATAGGTCGGTTTATGATTCAACTTTGTTATTGTCTTTGTCTTTAGCTCATCGGACTGGCATACATAACGTAATCGATAATCAAACGTGATAAAGAGGCGTTGCTCGTGCATTATGCATATATTTGTCAACCTTTTTTATGATTAAAAGAAATTAAACAGATATTTTAGGTGCACGTTATATCATTACAATTACACTGAATACATTATTCTTTGAAAATCCGAAAGCCTAAGAATGATCAGAATTGTCAGAATTGAGAATATTGATGTTTTTGTTCACTGTACGGAGACCAAAAATTCCCCGAACACGTGCATTACAGTACCGATTTTTTTGAGTCTGACTGGACGGGTATTTGGATTGAATTAATTTCATTTACGGGTGATTTCAGTTAATTTCTGTACGAGTGTTCGGAGCGTTTTATACATTTGTAGAAGATATAAATCTTAGGTGTTTATCAGTTTAGATATTTAATTCCACATTTGTTTCTCTTTCCACCAATCCTTATGATGATAAAATGATACAGTGATTGATATTCATATCCGGGTTGAAAAAAACGCACTTAAAATCACTTGTATCATTTGTAGCAGGCTCTAAAACCAAGGTCTAATCTGTCAATTTTGCGAATTACCTCCCTTTGACATAAACAAATAGAATCTAGGGAATTTAAAATGTTTGATATTCACAAATTTATCAAGGTTTTCGATTGGAGTTTTTTGCAACATCATGCAGGCCTTACAGTGGATTTTTGAACCCTTTCTTCGACTAGGATTGAACCCAGATGTCCATGCAATAGCGATTTCAATTTCCTATGGAGATTACATTGTAAAACTTTCAAGCTTTGGAACACAATGAAAATTCTGCTTTTCAAACATCATTTTCTAAACGCTGAACCAATGCTATGCACGCTTCTTTACATTTCCTGACTGGTAACTTGACGGACTACCATTCCATGCAGTCCAGCATGGTTTGCATCGTCTGCTTGAATTTCTGAAGGTTTAAATTGTGTAAAATTTCCGTTCAAATTGTACACCTGAAAACCGGACCCCTGTCATATTAAAAGGATCCGTTTTTTCATCCCCGTTATTATGATCCACAAAACGTAAAGTGCTAAGCACAACCAAGTCAATGAAAAATGCGAAACACTTTCATTTGAACTTTTTACTTGTTGTATTTAGAAAAAAAATAGGACAAGCGAAGTAGGTGTAGCGTTTTCACTTTTGTTCAGTATAGAATTGAAATCCTAGGTAGACAGAGAAGAGAGGGTGAGATGAAAGAGAGACGGACCTACAGAGGGTATCACACGGAAATACATACATAAGAGAAATACATAAGGACTCATACAGCATAGATTTAATAATGTTGCACACGTGTATATCTTTTGGTAACTTTCGGTCGTTATCAAACAATTGAGCACCCACACGCCAGCTGAACAATAAAAGAATGCTTCTTATTTGCACGTCAAAATAAATATTTCACGAATGGAAAATTTTGGATCGCGTAAAATTACACCGACTATCGAAACGAACTATGCAAAACAATGATATATACATAGTATTTTATAGGTAATTACAACAGTCTTCCATCAACCCATGTCCAAAAATACACGTGAATGGAAACTTTTACGCTCGTGCAATACACGGTTGACTGCGTACGAAATCTCACATTTGTATTGCTATTGGTTTAGACATATTGATGGAATGAGTGGGATTTAAGGGAGAATGATCCAGTTTTTCGGAACACTCGGTAATTACTGTAGAAAATTAAACGTTTCGTACCATATATGATTCGCTACCATATTTTCAATGATATAACACGTCATTACAATTTACCATTTTCGATGGTAAAAACGTATTTATTATGCGAAACTGATTTCCTCAATATGGAAATCGATTATTTAGAGCAATACAGTTGTAAGGGTATACACAGTTACCACTGTTTTACGTCATTTTATTCGTATGTAGCTGATAAAAATTGCTGTAATTCACTAAAAAGTGTACTGACCTATACATTTTCTTTTTGAATTATTACCAGGACATGTTGCTTAATACAAAGACGGGGTTTTATGAAATTCTATGATGAAGAACTTGAAATATTTCCAAAAAAATGCAAATTTTTACATAAAACACTTCAGCTTCGTTGATCGAACTGAACACGCGAGCATGCTGTTTTACACATTTGTGCGTTATGATAGCACGTATTTTAGGTTTTCTGTTCTTATTAAATGTAAGACGTTACTTTAAATCCGTTTTCGGGACTAAACGATAATTATACAGCATTTTTAAGCATTTTAGTGACCTTGGGTATGTGTAAGAAATTATGCATTTTTTCACTGTAGGGGTATGTGCTACGAATGCCTATAAAATTCAAACAATATCGCTGACCATCCATTTTTATTTCATTTTTCAATTGGTAATAACATATAATTTCAGCATACAAAATATATATGAATTCTTTTATTTGGAAAAATTAAGGAAACTGGAGCATTCCCCCTTAATGCTTATTTAAACTACATGGTAATATCGCTGCGACTGGAGCACCTGACTGCGCTATGGCCGTGGCCTCTTATCTACAAAATGTACCATTAGAATGGATGAAATGCCTCTTTCGACACTATATTACATGTATGAAAAGTAAAGCTAAAACTACTTACCAACATGTCCCTGTATTTCTCTCAACAGCACAAGCACAAATACATTTGATGTTTTCGAGAATCAAACTACTCATACCACTTAGGTTTAAGATTGTCCACCCATTTGGTAGGAGACTGTGGCTAGTTTCATCAAAGGATTTAAGACGTACTTATGTCTTAAGTACAAATGTCTTACAGTCTACACGCTTAGGAAATGAGTCAGGTATCGCCCCCTCCATCAAGTCCTAGGTAATTTGATTGTTGTTTCGTAAGACATCAGTAAGTCAGAAATACGTCTTCAATGTTTTGATGAAACAAGTACCAGATGTCATAGAGGATAATGTGCCGCACTCTAGGATCGAAACCGGCATATCAAATTTGAAAGTGCAACGCGATACCATTTTTGCGATAACTCCGGTCATAACCAGTCAATGAGAGAGTGCGTGCAAGAAAAACAAGAGACAGTAAGGCAGACAGAAAATGAGTGGTGTTAGGAGAAAATATACATTGAATACTATACTAGGCTAAAAAAGAAACGCAACTTCCTTTTCAATTCCTTCTTACGCAAAGACAACAAATCAGATTTGAACAAACTGTAATACATCTAAAGCATTAACATTTCACCTTATAAATTCCACAAAATCTTGTTTGTAGTACATTCCAATAATAAGAAAACACCCTGTTTACACCGGGCGTCAACACAGTTTGACAAAAAAAAGTGTATGTAGGTCGAAAAACACATTCTCTTTCGTTCGGTTTGGACCGATTTTCGAATGTTGTGAGTCCATGCGATTTATTAGCGGCCTCCATTGCATTCTTAAACCTATCGCGTAGCTGGCGTTAACCTGATGATACGGTTCTGCCTAGACCACGGTGGATAATCACGTGATGCAACAATTTCAGAAAATCTTTAACAACTTTGTTAAAAATTGACCGATTTGAATTCGGTTTGAAGCAGAGAAGGTGGACAGCCGTCACGCATTAGATGAGCGTGAAAACCGTTAAACTTATAAAAAAGTTCTTGAAGATAACCAAATTTTGTGTTTATCTTCAATAACTTTTTCATCAGTTGATTTTTCAAAAATCCATGCTTCCAGGTTATTCCTGACATTTTCCCGCCTTCTCTGCTTCAAACCGAATTCAAATTGTTCAAGTATTGACAAAGTTATCGAAGATTACCGGAAATTCTAAGTCACGTGATTATACACCGTGCAGACGTCATATCTCTTGCACGTCCGCTCCGTGCGCGTTCAGTTGTGGTCCCATTGAGAGCCAACAGCGTAAACATTCGAAAATGTGTCGATTTGTTGCCCCATCAATGCTTTGCAACAACATTTTGACTTTTTCAAACAAACAAAATCCGTACTGCAGACTGGCGCTGATTTTGGCACAGCCGTGCTATGCGTAGGGTAGTGAGAAGTCTATGAACGCTTTGGCATCTTCTTGGTCTATGTTTTAGCTTGTGTTTGAAGAAAATTTGTTATGATAGTAGTCATTTAGAAACCACGACAGGGGGAAAATCAGTTTTTAACAATTTACTATGAATCACGTGATGAATTTACGACATCTGAAAAAATGACACAATATCTATGCGTATGGATGCAGGTATATTAAAAATTTACTCAATATCCATTAAAAACATATTTTGTCGAAAATATTACGAAAAATTGGGATTGCGTATCTTTTTTGTTCTAGTATATTTCAAAGACATGTTTTATTTTTAAATCAATATTTATTGTCGATTTCGTGAATAATATGCTTTGATGAGTAGGTTCTATATTTACCATTTAATTGATTTGTTCATTTATTTCATCAGTCATTCATTAAGTCAGTGCTGTAAATCCTTTGACTCGAGATGGCTTAATTTGCATGAACAAGTTCCAAAAACTATATTAACCCTTTCCCAAACACGACCTGGTTTTCACGTTCCTAACAAAAAAGGCTTGAGCAAACATTTGGGCAAAAGAGGAAATATTTATAACCAGCATTTCCTCCTTTTGTATCAATAATTTCTTTGCTTTATTTTATACTAATCCAATACTTTTTCAACATCAATGCTGTGGTAAACAGCTACTTTTGAATTGAAATTTACGCTTTGGAAAAGGGTTAAAATAATTTAAATGCGCATTTAGATTGGCTCTGCTTGAAGAGATTTAATCCTTCACGCAGTTAATTAACTGAAAATGTTGACCACTAGGATACGTCTCTCAGTTTTCAATTGCTCGATTAACCTGTCCAGAAAAAACTGGAATTTCCAAACTAAAATCATGTAAACAATGAACGAACTACTCATACAGTGGATTGTGACATTGCTCGGAAAAAAAGTTCAGTTTTTCTCGTACAGTAGTTTCGGTTTTTTTCGTTTTTTCTAATAATACACATCTCTCACGACTCAGAGTGACACAAAGGTTTTGTCATACAGAAATCTATGTCCACACACGAAAATAAAACCAGTAGAAAACAGTAAAGTGTGATTTTTGATTGATTCATTAAAGCATTTCTCGCTTAAAATGGTGAGCACAGCACATCGTGAAGATTGTGGGCACAATTTTAGATAATCTAAAGATCAATAAGTTCATTTAAGATTCAAAAGTGGTAAAGCAATATATGTACTCAAATATCAATGAGTATGAACGTGCAAGATTGAGTATAAATGTGACACATCTTCCTTTGTTTGCAGCATCTATTTCTTGCAGGTTTGTTAAGTCCGCCATTTTTGCTCAAAAAATAGGTGCCGCTGGTCAGCCTCCCATAGCGTGGGTTATTTTAAATTGAATTCACGAGGTTTCCGGCCGTAGGCCTAAACTACTATGTCCACTTTGTTCCCGGACACGTAGGAACAGAGGGAGCTAGGGGTCTAAACCCCCCCCCCCCACCCCCAGTTGGCAAAAAACCCGAATTTTCCTCATTCTACATTGGAAATCAAGGGAAAATCCAACTTATCCACTACAATATTCAGACACTAGCCCCAACATGGGCCTTATAAGCCCAAAAATCCTACGGGTCTGCTTCCTGGTTGTAAACATAAGGAACAAGCTAAGGATAGTGCACTTTGGGGATACCAGGAAAGGATTCAAATAACAAATGTCCCCATCTTTAACCCTTTCCCAAACGACAAAATTTTGGGTGGTCCAATTCAAAAGCTGCTGTAGACGACAAAATGGATGTTGATAAATATTCGCATTATGTAAGATATAGCCAAGAAAATATTGAGGCAAAAGGAGAAACTGTTGGTTATCAGCAGTTTCTTTTTTTGTCTCAATGTTTTCACAAGCCTATTCTATTAGGGACGTCAAAACCAGGCCTTTTTTGGGAAAGGGTTAAGACTCAGTAGCCTACATACCTGCATTAGATTTATCGAAGGGAGCAAATGCGTTCCGAATGACATCTTCCGGGTCGGTGCCATTTAGCCGTTCCCCAAATAAGGTCTAAAACATGTGTTTATGAAGATAATAAATTAGTCAAAACTCCAAATAATAAAGGTCTTCCTTTTAACTCCTTCCCAAACACCAAAGATATGGATTGTATGACTATCAATATGAAAACTGCTGCAAACGACAAAATGATTGCTGAAAATTGTATTATTTTGGTATAATGTAGTACAGAAAAATATTGAAACAAAAAAAGAAAGTGCTGATCATCAACATTTTCTTCGTTTGTTTCATTATTTTTACAACCTTTCTCTATTAAGGACGTCAAAAGCGGGTTTCCTTGGGGTCAGGTTCAGACATAGCACATACCTGCATTAGATTTGTCGAAGAGAGCAAATGCATTCCGAATGACGTCTTCCGGGTCGGTGCCATTTAGCCGTTCCCCAAATAAGGTCAAAAACATGGTAAAGTTGATTGGTCCTGGAGCCTCTGCTATCATTTTCTCTAGATAATCGTCCGATGGGTCTTTTCCTGAATAGAGAATGGTTTTATCCAGTTAATCGTGACGTAATTTCGGACAAACAACAGTATTTCCGTAGGTGTTGTTATAAAATTTTATATAACAAAACTGACAGTTTATCAATTCATGGCGGTAAACCAAGTCTTTTTTAGCACAAAATTCTTTGCTGTATCAATAGAGAATAATTTTGTGATAATAATAGACTGTTTTCACCTAATAAGGTCAAAAACATGGTTAAGTTTATTGGCCCTGGTGCCTCGGCTATCATTTTCTCTAGATACTCGTCCGATGGGTCTTTATCTGAATAGAAAACGATTTTATCCAGTTAATCGTGACGTAATTCCGGATAAACAATCGTATTTCCGTAGGTGTTGTTATAAAATCTCGTGACTACGGCTTGAAACACTGACAGTTTATCAATTCATGACGGTAATCAAGGTCTACTTTAGCACAAAATTCATTGCTTTACAAAAAGGGATTAATCTTGGGCTAAACATGTGCTGTTTTATCCAAACAATTTCAAAATATGGTAAAGTTGATTGGTTCAGGCGCCTCGGCTATCATTTTCTCTAGATAATCGTCAGATGGGTCTTTTCCTGAATTAGATTAGGGATGCATTATGTGCTAAAAGTAGACTACCTTTTACCTATATAGATACACCCAAACACACTTCCAATTTGTTACTAAAAATAGTAACACTTTTTGATGCCAGATCGAGGCTCTGACCCAATTGAGAGCAAAGCATCCAACGTGCAATGGAAATGAACGGAGGAAAGAAGAAGTTTCAGGAGGAATCACACTCAGTTTTGTGATGATTCCTCTGTGAATCTCGACGGGATATCATTGACTCACTTCCAATTATGGTCTTTACTGGCTTTTAAGTCATTTTTGACCCTCCGAAAACGTAGTATCCACGGATCTTTTGGGGACCTAGCCGCCAGGTTCAACTGTCATTTTCATGTATTTAACCCCCTTTCCCCAACAAAAAATGTACGAAACATGCCATTTTCAGTGTGAAGATGACAATCTCAGTACCGAAAGGCTTATGTAGATAGATAATTCATTATAGTAGATCAATTTGATAATAAAAAGCATTGCTCTTAAAGCCCATTTCCCAAACGACAAATTATTTAGACTTTTCAAGTTTGACAGCGACTTTTAAAACCCTTTTCTATACGGCACCTGATTCAATTTGGAAGCTCTTGCAGACAACAGAATGGGCATCTTGAAAGTAGGATTTTTGTATGTGCAAGGGCGGATCTAGAGGGGGGTGTTCGGGATGTTCGCCCCCGCCCCCTGGAATAAGCCGAAAATTGAATGTTGACTATAATCAAAGCGTCATAATTTAACATATTTAAGTCATCATTTGGGCGTGGACCTCCCCCTCCCTGGCAATTGGGATTGGATCCCCCCCCCCCCCGAAAAAATCCTGGATCCATCCTTGCGTGTGTACATAGAAGTATAGAAAACGTTGAGGCAAAAGGAGAAACTGCTGATTAAAAATATTTCATTAATTTGTCTCTTGAAATGATTTTCGAAACAATCTCTGTAGCACAGTTAAGGGCGGATCTAGAAGGGGGTCAGGACCTCGCCTTGAATTGGCCGAAAATCGAATTTTGACTATACAAAGTTAGTACAGTAGGCCTATACATGTATCGTTACACAATTCACAAATTTAAAGCCATCTTCCATCTTATGGGCTAGACCCCCCCCCCCCCCCCTGAAAAAATCCTGGATCCGCCCTTGACAGTCAAAACATTAACATTTCTTGTTTGGTAAAGGTTTAAAACATTTTTCTTGTCATTTCTTTTTTAATTTAACACCTCTCAACAATATTTCAGCCATAAGTTTATTTATAGGGCCTAATTGTCCACGCTCCGAGGCTTGGAATAGCCTACATCCTGTCACCTGTCCATTATTGGCTCTAATCTAGAGCACAAACACATGCAAAATATTACCGCTCACACTTGGACAGTACTAAGGAGCTCACATGCTTCTGCAAAATTGATTTTATTTGGTTTTCAAAAGCAGTAGCTCATCCTGAACTTGCATGGTGGTAATGAGCGATGGAGACAGGGTACGAATGATTACAAGCCAAAAAATCTCTTTTTTCAATCAAAGTTGCAAAGAAAATTCTGTAACTCAAAACTCTAATAATTAACGTAAATGACTGTATAAAATATTCTTAGTACTAAGGCAGAATAATTGAAAAATGCTCGCGTGAAAATAACGACTCGCTCAATGAATTATATAGTAAAACGACCACGTGACCTTTTGTTTGCTCTCATGCATACACAGGTCACGGTTAAAAATTCAAAGTGTGTTTGGGTGTATTGATAGATCGTCGGTGTTCTACATCTCGTAAAATCTTGTAACTGCAGCTTCAATTAAGATGCAGTTGCGAGGTTTTAGGATTACACCGACATAATGCCATTGTTTGTCCGACATTTACTTGTTTACTTGATAAAATTGATCCCTACAGAGTCGGGATATTGACAAATGATCATTGAACATGGAACCAGATCAGCCTGTGTATACACGCAGTCTGATCAAAATCCATATTGTTCTCTTTAAGATTTACGAACTGAGAATGAAATGCAGAGCCAGAGGCGAAATTTGAAAAGTGCCACTAATTCCTTAACATTGCTACATTTTCATTCCAAATATAAACATAAGCATTTTGTATGGTCTAGAATTTTGAATTAATGCATACTTATGGAAAAATTTGACAAAAATGTTAAAAACTACCTCTCTTGCATATAAATATAGAGTAAAATAATATACTGAAAACAATAAGTTTAGCAAGTTTTTCGAACTATGATATATGAAGAATATCTTCGACACACATAAGATTTTCATATATCACAAAGTTACCCATACGACCGAGATTGCGTGTATCGCTTAAAGGGATAATAGCTGTGAAAAAGGAAGAAATACCACAAAAAATATTTTTTGTGTTATCGAGGTCTAATCATCTGATATTATGAAAGAAATCTTTTCCGCCTGTAACAGAAATGTGTATTTGCGTATTTTCCCCCTTTTACAATGTATGTCAGTAGGTAATGTTTACAATTTCAAGTGCGAGTCGGAATTATCCGAGTTCTGAACGGTAAAATACGAAAATCAACGGAATTTATTTTCAAATCGTGTGCACGCATTGAAATGACGTCAGAGAATATAAACAGTAATATTGCAAAATGTGACCTGTCTCGGTAAAAGGGATCTTCTGGTAATTGTTAAAGTACCAGTCCTTGTCAATCTATGAAGACTGCAAAGACTACCCAGGATCGGAACTTTTTACTCTAAGTTAGTTTTCTGAATCAAGATTGTTCTTCCTATCTACCTATAATATATTAAATATCCGATTTCAAAATTCGAATGAGGTTGGTGTCCGATAGATGTTATCTCAAAATTCAGTTTTCAACTAACTTCATAGAAGCACGCCTTTAGCGTGACGGGACACGTTAATACGGATGAGCACTGACTCTTTCCCAAACATGACCTTGTTTGAATGCCCTTACTAAAAAGAGTTCAAAAAGCATTCGTGCAATCTGAGGAAACGCTGATAACCAACATTTTCCCCTATTGCCTAGATATTTCACCAGCAGTATTTTACTAAACCCTATGTTTATATACTCATTTTGTCGTCTACAAAACATTCAATATTCCAATTTATGAAAAGTTAAAATTATTGCCGCATGGGAAAGGGTTAAGTACAACAATTTACTACAATTTGAGGTTAACCCTTTCCCATACAAAACCTGATTCGGACGCCCCTATTTGCTAAAGCTGAGGAACCACCGTGACAAAAGAAAGGAATGCTTATTATTAGCAGTTTCTCCTTTTGCCTTTATATTGTCTAAGCTATTTCTTAAATATTTTACATTTTCAATGCCATTTATTTTGCAGTTTGGATCCGATTTCAATTGGAAATGGAAACAGTTATTTTTGTCGTTTTGGGAAAGGGTTTAACATTATTCATAAGAAAGCACGCACTGGAATCCCGTGGAAATCGAAATGTTTCAAATCTGTGACCCGTCATGTTAAAAGGGACCGTATGGGAAGCGTGGAAAGTATCGACCTTGGTCAGTCTGATCTGACTGCGCAGACTGACTAGGATCGGAACTTTTGATTCAAAGGTTATTTTCTGAATCTAGAATGGTTTATACATCTTACCTTATTTACATTTTCCAGAAGCAAAAAATGATTGACATCTGTTGAGTCTGGTTCATTTCGCGAAATTTGATTTTATAGACTTCCCATTAGGCCCTTTTCTGCGTGACGGGCAACATTCATGAAATAACGGGAACTCATTTAAATTTGTGACGCACACTTTCCTGTGTATCACATGATCAACCGACTGTATACGGATGTTCACGGCTGTGACAAGTACCCGTTATGCTATATTTAGCCACGAATGTAAACATATTTTGAGCGCCGTGGAAATGTGAGAATACCAACATTTATACGCTTGTTGTGGGTAAACCGCGCATGGTTACTCGCTTGAAATACGGTCTTTCTGCATCTTTTTGTTCATACTTTAAAAAGGTAAACCTTTTTCGAGGCAAATAGACAGTTTTTTCACAGCTATTATCCCTTTAATTCGAACATGTGTGCTTTCATTACCTCGCGTTATTCAATCAAGCGTTTAGTGCGTATAGCACGTGCACCACCACTTCGAGACCGAATACATTGTACGAACACGTTTCATAGCTTTGCATGTGTGTTGGAACAACGAAAGCCGCTTCAATAATTCGCAGAGATTATCATGGGACGCCGTCCAGGACTGACGTTAAAACGACGTCAATATGCTCTTGGTTTGCTGTATGCATGAGTGAAGGCTAGAGAGGTTGCAAGACGATTAAACGTACATGAATCTACAATCAGTCGTCTGAGGCTAGATTTCAACAGACTGGAAGTGTCTCTGACAGACAGCGATCTGTTAGACCCCGAAAAACGGCACCAAGGGAAGACCGCTACATCATCACGACGTCACGACGAAACCGCTTCATGTCTGGCAGTGTTATAGCTGCTCGTCTCCAGACTGCAACGGGCCTAAGGATTTCCGCAAATACTGTACGGAATAGACTTCGTAGCGCTAGATTACGTGCACGTCGTTCTTTTGTTGGGATGCCGCTAACGCACCGTCATCGTGAAACACGTCTCCGATGGGCTCGAATACACAGACACTGGACACAACAACTATGGAACCACGTTCTTTTCAGCGACGAGTCAAGGTTCAAGGTTTCATTCTCTGGTGGCAGAGTTCGTGTATGGCGCCGATTAGGTGAGCGTTATGATCGTGCTAACGTCAGAACACACTACCGATACGGAGGTGGAAGCGTTATGGTATGGGGCGGTATTTGTTATCGAGGCAAGATTCGCCTTATAACTATTCCTGGGACCCTCACAGCAGCAAGATGCTGTGACGAAGTGTTAGTGCCTGTTGTTGTACCGTTTATACAGGGAGGCGACGCAAACATTTTCAACAGGATAACGCCCGACCACACGTAGTAAGACAATCCAGAGATGTTTTACAACGTAACAACATAAACTTACTTGAATGGCCTGCTAAAACCCCGGATATTGCACCAATCGAACATTTGTGGGACGTTTTAGGAAGACGAGTCCGTGGGCGTCATGACGTCACAAACGTACCTGAACTGGAACAGGCCTTGCACCAGGAATGGTAGCGGATACCTATACAAACTGTAAGGAATCTAATTCGAAGCATGAGAAGGAGGTTTGTTGCTGTTAACAGAGCTCTTGGGGACACACAAGATACTGACGTTTTTGTGACTTTTAGGTAATGACCCCAACAATGTTCTAACCTCAGTTTTGCTGTTGTATTGAATGAACTTTTGCACTAGTTGTGGCGTTTTTGTTACCAAACATTTTGTTGTATTGATTTGTACTTGTAATGAGCCTGAAGAAATTGCATTCTTAAAGAAAATAATGAAGAAAATAAAACTTGCTAAACTATTTGTTCATAGTATATTTGTAAATTATTTTCTTCTTGAAGCATAATCTTGAAATCCGGCACAGTGAATCAACGTATGTGAAGTGTATTTACAAGTGTGTGTAATTTGATGCATTTCGTATGGCTAGAAAGTGGTATTTTCATTCTCAGTTCGTAAACCTTAATAACGATGAATTTTGTGCTATGATTAGACCGCGTTTACCGTTGTTTTGATAAACCGTCGGTGTTGTTATAAAATCTCGTAACTACGGCTTGAATCAAGCCGTAGTTACGAGATTTTACAACAGCACCCAAGAAATTCATACTATTTGTTTGTCCGAAGTTACATCACTGTTTATTTGATGAAATGTAGCCCTATTGTATCATTATGGCTTGTAGCAACTAATATAGTGGGCTGCAATCTAAATAAATAAGATGCATCTGAATTCATTCAGATTGAGTGGGCTGGTACCCAAAATCCCACAAGTACTAGCTAATTTTCATTGCAGTAAAATAGCTATTCGTATAATTATTTTAGTTGTAAGCCATGTTTCAATGGTCGTCCTAATTGTGTAAAATATTGACGAAAAGGGTGAAATGGGTCACAAAGATGTTAACCCTTAGGCCTACCTAGTGACACCATGATATCCTGAAGATCGTCTCTGTCGACATAACCGTCTCGATTCTGGTCGATCATGTTAAACGCTTCCTAGAAGAAATGAGAAAAAAAGAAAATCGTCCATTTTTTGCGAAGAAAACATTGTGGGAAATGAAGAAATGGCGTGTCACAAGCAATTTCTTCATTTTCAACAATGTTTACCATAGCCATTATTTTATGGGGAGTCAAAAAGAGTCATTGTATGCTAATGGGTTAAACAATTTTATTCATTCAGATTTGTCACTGGTCCTTCCGATTGAAGAGCGAATTAAACCTTTGTCCAAACATCACTAACTTCTTGTATAGCGCCGCTTACAGGCGAAGCTTCGCAAAACATCGAAGAAAAAATGAAAGTTTCATCACAAGATATTTGCCCTTTTCTTTCAATGTTTCTTTGCTACAATATTCAATGAAAACATATTTTGATTAATCCTATATGGACCTCTGATACGGGTTTGAATTCTAACTCCTCTATTCATAATGTTGTTTTTGGAAACTTATTTACCCACAGCCTATCTAAGTTCAGTCAATGTTTTATGACATATGTTTTCAAATTTTACCTATAAATGTAAACAATGGGGATAAACATTCTAAATCTCAATACAATTTTGTATGTGTTAGAAAGAGTATGGCCCCTGCAATATTCGAAACATCACATACAAATTACAGTAGTTTAGAGTTTGGAAGTGTGTTGTCTACATAGATCTAAGTAAATTTTTGAAACATTTGCCATAATGTAGTGACCGGACAATAGATCCAACCTTGAATTCCTGTATTTGGGCCTGGTCAAACATTGCAAAAACATTTGAAGTCAATCTCTGGAGTCGACCTCCCTTTTTTCTTCTAGACTTTAAACTCGACATTGTTGTTTCTAGTAACTTGACTGAAAAAAACACAGAATGTACAAATTAAAACCGTTCAATCCGTAAAAGTCACTGCAGTAGAAACATTGAAACAAATCGCAGGAAGCAAAGTAAAAATCTATAAATATTCAGCATAGATGAATAAAAGATTCTTTCTAATGCTGAAAAATATCATTTAAATTAAAGCATATGATTAAAAAATCATTAATTCTTAAATCAAACCTATTCGTTAACGCCCCCCAAACTCACACACACATAAACTGACTTGGATGTCACTGATCAATATTGTTTGGGGAAAGTGTAAAAAGAAAAGGAGAAAAGCCTGATAATCAGCAATTCTCGTTTCTTTTTTTTTTTTTTTTTTTTTTTTTTTTTTTTTTTTTTTTAAGCTTTTCTTCAAAAACCTCGTAATTGCAGCTTGTTTAACTTGCAGTTACAAGGTTATTCATGAAGAGTTAAGATATTGTGTTCTGTAACATACTCTTTTTCTACTTTTGACGAAACTAAATGAATATCCACAACAAAGAGACATGGTTCATGTATGGTTATCTGATAGATTTCTAAACAGATGTCGATAAAAAAGAAACCAATAATTTACTATACAAAATATCTTCTTACCTTGAAAAGATTCCAAGAAATTATTCAAACCCACACGTAAAATTCTTTAAATGTTCCCAGAATTCTATGCAAACAAATTCTTTACACGTTTTTCGTGTCTGGTCCCCTGCGCTGAATGGTATGTAAACAGTTTCATTTCATACAGGTATGCCAAGAATAAGCGCGGAACCATCTTTTACTGATAAGCCCAGCCCAATACATGAGTCAGTCAATCGTGTGAACGTACCAGCATGTATTTACATTTAGATTAGTGGTGTAATGCATCGCGAAAATGCACCGCTTGTCTAGACATGCATTGTTGTAAATTAATGTTTTGTTGGTCGATTTCAAATTCTGTCCATTAGAATTAAATAGAGGTTTTTGTCGAAAAGTGACGATATTTCCGATTATCCCGAGGCCTATTTCTCGTCTTTCTAAATGTTATTAAGATTCGGAAAAACCGAAAAACTGCACAATCTTTCATTTTTCCTCAGTTTTTAGCACCAGCCACCGATAAATGATATTATATTGTAAATATTTGGGCATATGGAAATTGTCTTTGACCCTTACCTAAGCAAAACCTGGTTTTGACTTAAATTGATAGATCATAACCAGAATTTTCTCCATTTGTCTCCTTCATTGTAAACAAATCATATCTCTATCAACACCAATTTTGTCATCTACAGTTTCTAAAACATTGAAACAGTCCCACGTATTGTTGTTTGAAAAAAAACTTTTAAGAGATCAGAACAGGGGCCAATTTCATCAAAACATTTAAGACTTACCGATGACTTACGGCAAGTTTAGAGCAAGAAACGCGTATCGTCAATCAATCACGGCCTGGCTTATGCGATTGTTGTTTTAAGCGATATTTAAGACATCGGTAAGTCAAAAATACGTCTTAAATGTTTCGATGAAACAGGCCCCTGAGCCCCAAATTCTGTAAAGAGAAAGACAAATCCGTCGAGAAAACCAAAAGTTGTTATCGAAGTTTCTTCCCTTTGGGGGTTCAAGATGAATTATCTCACAAACTACAACTCGGGAGCCACAGACAACAAAGAGTTATGGTTTTGGGTTATTGAACGAAATGTGTTCGTGACAGAAGAGAAAATATTGAGAAAAAATGTGAGCAAAAATTTGGTCATCAGCATTTTCTTCTTTTCAAAATCTTTCCTTGTCATTATCTTTTGGTGGCGTGTTAAAATTAGAACAGTCTTTAAATTCAATGTTGCAATAAAAATGTTGTCAAAATATAATTTTCGGCTAATGCCAAGGGGATCCGGACACCCCCCCGCGACCCCCCTCTAGATCCGCCCATGCTAAAGATAACATTCTAGAATCACGGATATTGATAACTGCGCTTATGCTGATCTTGACCCATATTGGTCTCAAATGCCATTATATAGACTCTCTCGATGTAGATCTATATTTGTCTTCAACAAAAATTATTTCGTCTTGAGTTAGTTGAAATTTTATTATTTTGATATAAATGCATAACAAGTAACAAACGATGTCATGACATAAAAATAACAACAAACATGAGCCCGGATAGGCAGAACGGCGGACGTAATTGCGTTTTTGAACAAAAAGAGATGACTCAGTCTTATCGGGATCCATGCGTTCTCAGAACAACAGGAAAGTGTGGGTGAAAACATTCTAAATATGTTACATCTGATCCAAACCACAGACCGTTGGTACTCATTGGAATCGTTTTACTGAGTACCACAACACAAGGTTTGAATAAATTTTAATCATTTTTTTTTTTTTTTTTTTTTTTTAACCTTTACCCCATTCCCCTCCCTTCCCTCTGTCATCTTTAGCTCTGTGTCCTACGGTGGATAATCACTTGACTCAGAATTTCAGAAGATCTTCAATATTTTTGTTAATACTTGATTAATTTTAATTCGGTTTGAAGCAGATAATGTGAGAAAATACAAGAAATAACAGAACGTGACAGGTATTTGAAAAATCAACTTATAAAAAGGTTATTGAAGATAAACCAAATTTTGGTTTATCTTGAATAACTTTTTTATTAGTTTTAAAATTTTTCAAAATACATTACATTCATCTAATGCGTGACGTCTGTCCATCTTCTCTACTTCAAACCGAATTCAAATCGGTCCCGTATTAACAAAGTCATTGAAGATTTTCTGAAATTGTTGTATCACGTGATTATCCACCGTGTAAACGGTTGCTTCAGATCACGAAGAAGCTATTCCAGTAAAATTTAATATTTGTATTGGAGAACAAACCCTAATCATATTGGAGAACAGCGCGATTCCAAATTTGACTACTTGAGAACATAAGAGAATTTCATACGGTGGGGAATCACGAGACACATTTTCAATAGCTTTCAATAACAATTATTCTGTTAATATATGAACGACGCTGAAAAATGAAACAGAAGATGGGAAAACGCCGAAAGTTATTGACGACCAATCCGAAATTTGGTTGGTCGAAAATAACTTTTTTTCATCTGTTTTTTTCAAAAGATCTACCACATCCACCTAATCCACGTATTTTTGCCTTCTCTGCTTCAGGCCGAATTCAAATTGGTCAAATATGAATAGAGGTTATGCAATTCATATTGTTTTGTCACGTGAATCTCCGACGTGCTTTTTTTCCCAAATGGGTTCAGAAATAAAAGTACTGACAGTACTGATATGTCCTAGATAATAATAGTCTCCGAGCAATATTTACTTTGTATCAAAATGAGCGTGCGAAACACCAATGACACATAATATCACTTTTTACAAAAGACTGACCTTGATGATTGACCTTGGCATTGGTTGGCGACCTTGTTTTTGTCATAGAATTGTCACAGAATTTAAATAAACTAGTGTTATTAATTCATAATTATTGTTGGCTACGTTTGAAAAAAGCCGTCTACAATAGCTTTAAAATTAGGACAGACTAAAACTCTGTCGTTTGAATAAAGATTTGAAACAAAAATGAGAATCTTAATGTTGTTTTTCAAGCACAAAGTAATCATTATCAACATTTCCACCATTTTCGTCTGCGTAACCAGGGTCCATACCACTCGGCGTCCTGTCCGGCTGCCCACTATTCCGGAAGTTTTCATTCTGGAGGACAAAATAATCATGGCCGCTCACGGTACTTTCCCGTGCATGGTCAAACATGTCAGTCTCCTCTTTATATCTTGCAGCTACAGACCCATCTTCCTTTTGTGTTTCATTATTATCATTTATGTCATTTATTTTCACTTTCTTTTCGTTGTTTTCTGTCTCGGCTGATCTATCAAGGTCAAGGTCTCTATAGACGTGCTCTTCAGATGGAGGTGAAGAAGGTGTTGTACCGGAAGTTTGTATGGTTGTGTAAACACCCTGGAGTTGTCCCCCTTGATCAATGTCGTTGTACATCCCCTCTGTGTCGTCAGGAACATGTTTTAAACCGGATTCGTTGACGAAGTAAACTTTATTCTCGGGTGCTGTTGGTTCTTTTCTGTCCGACAATAAGTGCTTTGCTAGAATCTACAAATAGAACAAAGTGCATGCGTGAATAATGTTTGACATGTCGTTAAAATGTAGGGCAATATAGATCTAATCAATACACCATTATTGTTCGAAAATACTTCTTCTTTTATTATCTTAGAATGGATTCAATTACATGCACATGTATTTAAATTGGCCCTTTTCCTTATAACCTTATAACAACATTGGTCTGAATGTGTTGAACATTTTGCATAATAGCTAAGCAGATTAGTGCAAAAATCATGCATTTAATGATGCAAGCATCAAATTTGGCACATACATTCATAAGACCATGTAGTTTCATAAAAACCCGTTAGCCACTCAAAAATTCAAGATAGCCGCCATTTTTCAAGATGGCCGCCATTGCCGATTTGAAAATATCGTTTTCACTCTAAAACCTGATATAATTGACCGATTTTTGTAATTTTTGTACCAAAATGTATGTATTTAAACACGAGAAATCAGAATTTAAGCATATTTTATGTATAAAATCCCTCCTTCATACGTTTTTTAGCAAAACTGGGCAAAATAAGTGGAAATATTCAACCTTTAGGTATATTGTTTCTTTCCAACAAAAATGTAGTTAAGTTCATGTTGACTTTCTTCTTCAAGGAGGTATCTTTTTTTTAACATTAGGGTCAATATGATTTCTAGTAACGGTTACGGGAAGCTGTTTTTCAATACGAAGTATTATACTTGCTACCAGCTCTACGATACCTTTCGTTTTGGTCAGAAATAATGTGACGTAGGACGCAAGGTGTATGTCCCTGTTAACTCAAACCTGGTTACATAGATTATCTAGCATTGGTCTCCTTAAATCGTTACATACATAGTTTACCAGCATGCTTTCCTGGAGCGTCAGCATTTACATCTGCAAAATCCAGGGCAGGGTTGGCTAAACCGATAGCATCAATCTTTTTATGCATTCTTGCAGCCACAGCAATTGATGGAAGTGATTCCAGACAATATGCCAGGTGCTGCTTTATTGCTTCCATTCCCATTCAGGGGGGCCTCAGTGAATTATGGTCATTTCGTACCATAACCATTTCGTACCAGTCATTTTGTACCATAATTGGTCATTTCGTACCATAATTTTGGTCATTTCGTACCATAACTTTGGTTATTTCGTACCATAATTTTACCGTTTTGTACCATATATTTTAAACCTTGCACCATTGATTTTCTCTGTGAAATAAAAAAAATGTGAATAGGCCCTGCTTATCGAAGATGAACAGATTTCCAAACATTTTATATGCAACTTTGACCATGAAATAAATTCATTTTAAACTAGAATCATACAAATAAAGATCTAAATCTACTACATTTGCAGTTCAGGCTATACACGTATTTACAAATGTGTTGTTCAAATACCAATGTTTAGCCGACTGCCTACAATGCCAAACTCAAAAGAAAACTTAAACGTCTTTTAAAAGGATGAATTCAAGTAAAACTTGTAATCAACGATTTTTTCTTTTGCGTAAATGTTTTCCAAAGCCTTTCCTGTAAATGTGTCAAAACCTATCTAAATGCGGACTTGTTTTTAAAACCCATTGTCACGCAGTGACGCCATTTGATGCTGCACATAGTAAAGGCTTTTTAAAACATCGTGGAAAATGAAAAATGGCTTGTCGCAAGCCATTTCTTCATTCCCCACAATGTTTTCTAATAAGAAAGATAAGAAGGTAGAATTTCATGCGACCGAAATTGTCTACAAAACTTGAATTTGGAACAGTCCAAAAAGTTTACCCTTTCCAAAGCAAGACCTCGTTTTCACGTCCCTGATAGAGAGGCATTTTAAAACATGAGACAAAAGAAATAAATGCTGATAACCATAATTTTGTCTGTGTTATTGAAAAAAACTTCTTAACTACGACTTTATATAAAAACTGTTGTTATACGAGGTTTGCAATAACACCTGTAGACGAGTACAGGCCTCCTTTTATCTCAATATTTCAAAGCTTAAATAAATGCCTTCTTTATCAACATGAACTTTGTCGTCAACATCAGCTTTCAAATTTGCAACAATATTTTTTTCGTTTGGGAAAGAGTTAAGAAATGCCTCATTTATATAATCATCTTTGTAAATGATAATTGTTTGTTTGCGGGTAGACTTTAAATTGATAATAGATCGGTTCATTTATTAACACATAAAAGGTGTGACAATCAGTGACAGCAAACAACCAAATTATTAATCGAACCAAATGACAGGTTTTTGATATATAAGTTGATTAAAAGCATGTCCTTAGTAGAATTATGTCTTATATTCATAAATATTTTTCATGTCTTTATCTATTTTTTCTACTTTTGTCGACAGCTTTTGAAATAAAGTGTGGTACCAAATTATAAATTATGGTACGAGATTATGGTACGAAAAGACCAAATTATGGTACGAAATGACCAAACTATGGTACGAAATGACCAATTATATTATGGTACGAAATGGTTATGGTGCGAAATGACTGTATACCGGCCTCAGTACTTCCATTTTCTGACCCCCATGTGTATTCTGCTTGGTGAACATCAGACTTTGTGTATATCCCAAAGTTGCGCTGGTTTGGTATATTGCATAATATAACTTAGTATGCAAATATTTCCAGTCTCCTACACTGGCAATAAAAAGAGGTAGATTTACTCTTATATACGGATGACCAATGTTCTTGATCTGTTTTGCCAATTACTATCTGGATAGCAGATAGCAGTCTCTTGTCCTATCTCGTAAAGCTGAAACAACATCACAGCTTGTGAAGGCATGAACTACAGGAGTATCTCCCACTTTCTCTCGCTTTATTCCCAAAACAAATACAATGTATTGTATGTAGTAACATCCACCATTAAGTAATACCCTAACCAAAAGCTCTTCAACACCAATATCATTAATATGATAAGTACATATTTGTACTGGCTTACTTATCAAACAAATATTTCCTCGTGGTTACAAGACACAGTTCCCTCGAGACTGGTTATGCACATCTCTTTATTCACTTGTTACAATATGACAATATTTTGCTGGCGTATCTGAACAATTTGTTCAGGCAGAAATTGGAAAATCAGAGTTGTTCTATTTGTCCCAAAACATAAATGCTTTACTTAGATGGACTGTCTTCGGTTAGTTACTCTGTATTCGATGTATTGTCTATGCTTTAACCTAGTTTTAGATTCTAGGATGCTGTATCTGTATACATTGAAAATGAACTCGATTGACATAATATATGAAAACCAATGACGCTTAAACTGATCAATCAACTATGATGGCATAAACTACTGGTCTTGTATCTGCAACTGCAGCTATGGTTTCCAGATATTGGGCATTTTGAGACTTAGTATTGGTGTGAAGTTTTCAGCTCCAAATAAATGCAACTGGGAAATATCTATTTTGATAAGGAAAGATTTATAACATGAGGTAGCTTCCTCATGATAAGCAAGTTACGAAAAATTTCGAGAAAGGCTGACAATTTTATTTTATGATCTTTAGATTTCGATCACGTGGAGCTGGGGCCCGTGTTATCAACGATCTAACGACCACGTTTTTTTGTGTAAACTGCGTGACAATACATCTGATTGCATTAGAAATTAGATTGGACCAATAAGATTTGATGTTACAAGTAATTACTCAAAACACAAGCAAATTCGTTGAATTGATATCCCCCGCCGAACATATTTTCATTGTCAGTAAAGTAGCGCGGAAACGAATATAACTCTGTATGTATATAGCTTCAACAGAACGAATATCACTCTGTATGTATATGGCTTCAACAGAACGAATATCACTCTGTATGTATATGGCTTAAACAGTCAGGGGCACTAACTTTAAATTCGACGGTCTAACCGGGTAACCCCGACGATATGCGCATGACCTCATTGTAGTGAAGCTGTGTGCCAAGTTTAATGAAACTTGGCCCCTGACTGTTTAAGCCATGTACATACAGAGTGATATTCGTTTCCGCGCTATTTCTTGAAAACTGTAGACCGGATTTTAATGAAACTTTGCAAACAGCTTCACTACAGGGGCACTAACTCTAAATTCGACTGTCTAACCGGATAAATCTATTTATATCCTCTATAAAACTAGATAACTCTACTTATACTGAAGAAAAGTAGTGTCAGAGTTCCTTCCCTTAGATTAACTTTTTTTTTTGAATACAGCAAAAAAGTGGCAATTTTGCCCAATTCAAGGGCACATAACTCTCATCTTTCTGGTCAGATCAGACTGAAAATTGACCTCATCCAAGATCTTATGGTTTCCAACATTATGTCCAAGTTTTGTCTTGATTGATCAATAATTGTAGATGCTAGAGTGTAAACAAACTTAAAAACAGCATTTTTTGACATTCAAGGGCAGATAACGCCGCACTTTTGTGGATGCTAGAGTGTAAACACCCCAAATGTTGACGGACGGACGGACGGACGCCGGACAAAAAGTGACCACAATAACTCACCTCGAGCACTTCGTGCTCAGGTGAGCTAAAAAAATAGGAGTTGCCCTTTGCGCGCATAAGAAATTGGGTATATTTTCAATTTGATTGCAGATAATTCAAGAATGACTAGAGCGGTATGTACAACAGTTTACTAGACACTCTGGAGCGGAGGTTCATTCTTTCATGTCTGATTATCTTCTGACAGACTGTAAGAGGAGATGCACACATAAGACATTGATAAGGAAAAAACAGATGGAGGAGCGGACAGACAGACGACCAGTGCCATAACATTATACGACCATTCAGGCGAATTAAAATGAAATTGTATACACTCAATATGACTAGACTGGTAACCATTCGTGTAAATAACTGAATTTACGACTGGGAACAGGTACTGCATTCTGTCCTTTGATTGGTCAATCGATATAATCGATAGACCAATGAAACGGCTCGGTGTATGGAAAGCGTCACCTGTCCAGGCCGTCTGAGTGACCGTCAGATATTAGCTATTACCGTACTTAAATCCGTAGTAGATTTCAGGTACGGGAACCAGACTATCAATATGACGTGCCTGGCGCACAAGGCCAAACAATAATGGCATCTAGCTGTCATCATGTTCATTAGTTGCATTGCCATATTATTTATAGGCACATTTGATTTGACTTGTACAGATAATTTTTGATATGTGAACTGGTCATGTTCTAGTAACAATAGAAACGTACAAATATTGTGATTCTACAGTTCCACTTGGAACTTTAGGAGCTCAATCAGCATCTACAATAGCGCCGGCCCAACCAAGAAAGTGTATTAGAGCATCAATAGATCTAAAAGCACCAATTTGAATATGTTGACTATAAAGCATGATAACAAAATTGTCTTCATCCTTCTGTTCTGGCAACTGCCATTGAATCATTTTAGCAATTGCGAAGATATGTTGATTAGCCGTAATGACTTGAATATGACCAGGTATTGTTGCCACAGAAAGAAGTTTTGGGGCAACAATTCAACAGTATATCCTTATTTATGGATACATAGTGTGCCCATAAGGTTAAATTGAAATCCAAACCAATGATTTAGGCCAGATCCTACTTCTCCAGGCATTTCTTAGCTGAAGTATTGGTATGGGATCTACATCATTTTAGTATTCAGCCCCATTACCACTGTTTTGGCTCTACTTCGTTTGAACATCTTGTCCTATCAGATGCAGCTATCTAGTTAATGCATATAACAAACAGTGTGCAGTAGGACAGACATATTATAATATAAATATATAGCTCACTAGATTGCATATTGGACACTTTACAATCGTCCAAATAAAAATAAAATTTTGCTAAACTGACACCGGACCCTTTTCTAGGTTTCACAGCAGTGCGGTTTTCAATGTGTGCCTGGTTGATTCATAACATTCCTTCGTACATTTTCAAAGAAACTTCTCTGTCGCCGATGAAGCAATTAGGAAGTAGAAGATTAGTAACGATTCTGGAATACTCTTCGGGAATAATAAAGATTTTTGCTGCAGAAAAATAGATTAAGATATAAGAAAGGGATTTTTCGGATAAGTTGGCGGCCAGGTTGATTAAAAGCGGCCATATTGACCCATTAACTACAACTTTTTGCCATTTTCTTCATCCCTTTACACATTGCAGTAATTCTAACATTTGATTTCTCGAGAATCCGCCCTTACAGTCTATACAAAGTTTGTAGGGGTATAATTCCTATCATGATTTTGCGGCCATCTTGAAAAATGGCCGCCATGTTGAAATTTCAGGTGGCTAACGGGTTTTTTCTGAAGAGTGACCCAATAATATGAAAATAAGGCAGAGCCTCTAACCGGGGTCAAGATATAGGTCTAGTAGTTGTTATTTTCTATCATATTCATGCATTTGCAAGGACGGATCCAGGATTTTTTTCAAGGGGGGTCCAAGCCCAAATTATGGCTTAAAATGTAGTAAATATGTAACTTTACACTGAATTTATATAGTCAAAATTTAATTTTTGGCCAATGCCAGGGTGGAGGGGGGGGGGGGTCAGACCCCCCCGACCCTACCTCTAGATCCGCCCATGCATTTGTGATTCTTTAATGATAATCTGGTAGTAAAAGACAGATTCAGTGAAAAATTTAGCTTTTGAATTAGTAAGAGAAGTCGTTTAGTGGTGTAGGTCCCAAGCCATAGCCTAATTATTATTGTATTTGGCCAAATGCAAGGGGAAAAAAGAAACCTCAAAACCTTGTTTCAATTTGAGTTCTCAAGACAACATTCTACGTTTGTTTAGTCTTTTTCATTAGCCTTCAGAATTGAAGAAGACAAAGACAGATCTATGATGTATTGGAAAGGGTTTGTTCATGATTGACGTGCAAACTCCTGACATATCAGTTAGAATTAGAATACGTTCAGTTTGGTCTCAATTTTCTTTTCTTTCAAATAAAAATAATAATTAAAAAAAAAAAGAAGAAGAAGATGAAGAAAAAAATCTAGGTTTGCAAAGTTCAATCCGGTCACTCATGACTCATTATTTATAATGTAGAATCACTATTTTTGTCGTCCAAGGTGACTTCTTTGACCCTTTCAAAACAAGACATGATTTTGGTGTCCCTTAGAGACGACAAAACGAAAAAAATCAGACAAAAGATATACTTGTTGAAAATCAAACATTTCTCATTTTGTCTGTATATTATCTGTGCTATATTGTACATTGATCGTATGCTATCTTTATCAACCGCGAATTCTTCGTTTGCAGCAACTTTCAAATTGAACGACCCTCAAATATTGTCGTTTGAGAAAGCGTGAAATTGGACCAGTAGATCTGTATACTTCCATTATATGGCCAAAACGTAACCCTTACTCAATTCAGCGATATTGTATGAAAGCTTAACGGAAAATGTCTATAGTTAGTAAAACGTTGAGGCAAGAGAAGAAATTTCTGATAACTAGCATTTTCTCCTTTTGTACAAATGTTTCCGAAGCCTTCTCCATCTCCATGATAATCGTCAAGAAGGTCTTGCTTGGGAAAGGGTTGACACGAGATGCTGAGATCTATGTATATTTTGCTGTGAAACAGCCTTTAGGCCTAATGAAGAATTCTCAAAATGATTAGATCTATAAATCTTTTCCTTCATTTTCTCCCAATATTTCCTTCTAGTCTAGATCTAAAATATTTTTTGGTTAAAAAATGGAAATAGCTCCGATAGATCTATACGATAAACGGGTTTGAATAATAATTCACAAATCCTACACCCCGCAGACAGAATTGACGTGGACTAAAAGACTTCTAACGTCGTAGTCATTTGATGAAAGACGCGCGTTTCCAAACAACTCTACTTGACGTCTGATAACGCGCGGGAAATGGAACGTCGCGAGAACGCAGAAAAATCCATGTTGACGTCATATCGGCTAGTTATATGACGTCACAAAGTCAAAAACTGACTGGTTCACTAAACTCGGATATTTCAATGTCACGGGACCCCAGACAACGAAGGTAATTAGCACTAAACCAATTCATAATCTCAATATCTTGGATAAAGCCTGGCAAAAGGACAACCGAGGGTTTCCGAAAACCGGAAAAAATTCAGAACGAGACTCGTGCAACTCAACCCAAAAACACAATATAACAAGCACTGAAATCTATACGCCCACAATACCGTAAGCCGTGGTCAATTCCATTGACCCCGGTATGAATGTTTGTGCCAAGTTTCATGCTTGCATCACTAAATGCATGATTTTGATGAAAAATCCAATTTATCTGCTGGGCTATAAAAGCTCAGATAGATATATATGCTAAATCTTGACAAGAAGTGAAAATTCTTTACCAATTTATTTTTATTTTAATCTACTTTACGTATTATTAACCCAGTTAGTTTACTTTGAATCTGCTTTACGCAACCGAAAGATTGGCCTTACCTTTTTCGTGACCTTGTCTGACGTCATTCTCTCTGGAGTCTTCTCTGGTTGCTGTTGGTAACATCTGGATAGGTCATAAAAATATAATATAATTTATCAATTAAACTTTGTAATAAAAAAACGGAACAGACAATTTGCAAGGAAACGTTGTATCATAAAAACAGATAATGCCATTGCATCATTATGCCACCTACATGCCATTTTCTTCCCAATAGATTTCAACATTAGGCCTATAATATTTGTGACCCATCACGCTAAAAGGGATCTTATAGGAAGTGCGAAAATTATCGACCCTAGTCAGTCTGCGCATTCCGCGCAGCCAGACTAGGGCCGACACTTTTCACTTGTGTGTAATTTTTTAAATCTGGAATATTTTCCCTATCTTACTATATATATGTTCATTTTTCACATACAATGTCTGGTTGACCCGTGCTGAGTCTGACAAAATTGTAGAAATGTGGATTTTTTTTTCTTCTGATAATGTTCCTTTTAGCGCAACGGGTCACGTTTAGATTTTATAATTACATGTATATATCAAACTGAATGCACTAAAGGAGTTCTAAATGCTAAATGCCATTTGAAATAGACTCAGTAAGTATCTAATTATTTTATAATATCGTAAAATAACAAGATTAACAAATAAGAGTCACGAATTTGAACTGTATAGTAGATTCTACGCGAAATAAACATTCAAATGCGCGCAGCGCATTGAATGTTTTTATCGCGTAGAATCTACTATACAGACTCTATCTGACATAGTTAGTCCTTGGGCCAGATATGGTTGGAGTTACCACTAAAATGGACAAAGGGACACCTATATATCTTGAAAGACCTATCCAAAGGAAGAACAAAAATGCAATGATATCCACTCTGCAGAGTAGCTATACCTCAGAATGTGCATTTGAAATTTGATAGGGTTTGGATAGTTGAAAATCAGTGCAAGGTTTTGAAATGTTTAAAATAATGGGGCTTTACTGCTTTCTATACTAAGCATACACTGCATATATAAACCAGATGCATAGAAATACAATTCATGTTGAATAATTTGTCCTACACAGCATGTATATGGAAAAATCACAACAGGTATATCCATAAAGGGAAGTAATAAGCCGAGCAAATTACATGCTTTTCAATATGGAGTATGGCATTATTATGTCATAAGCCAAAAATGAAAACCCTCTGTATTTTCTTGAACCTGTTAATGAATTCTAACTGTTGTTCCATTTCAAAGTGCCGGATAAGCAAAATCTAACAACGTTCTTGTTTCCATGGCAACTGTCTTCTTATAGAAGTTTCAGCATTAGCTTCAACTATTCGCAAAAAAAACAAGAGGACCATGATGGTCCTATATCGCTCACCTGAACCAAAATGATATGAGCAACACTTTTGTTAAATTCAATAAATTTATATTTATGACTTTAAGACTGAAAACGAACTTATGGTCAATAACGTGAAAATCAGACTCATCCAAGATCTTATGGTGCCCAACATTGTGTCCAAGATTTGTCTTGTTTTATAAATAATTGTAGATTCTGGAGTATAAACAAGGTCGAAAACAGCCGCAAACAGCAATTTTGTCAAATTCAAGGGCACATAACTCTCGACTTTTTGATCAGATCAGGCTGAAAATGAAACTCATCCAAGATCTTATGATCCCCAACATTGTGTCAAAGTTTTGTCTTGATTGATCAATAATTGAAGAATCTAGAGTATAAACAAGGTCGAAAACAGCCAAAAACTGTAATTTTATCAAATTCAAGGGCACATAACTCTTAGACCTTGAGCCACCAATAACCCCTGCTCCCCCCCCAGAGGGAATTTTGAAGAGTATGATTTTCTGAAAGCTTATAACAAATGCTACAAGATGAGCGTTGTTTGCACTTTGGCCGTTGGGGCTTTTGGCTGTAACCCTTATCTAAAACCCTTAACCCTTTCAAAATTTTCATTTAAATATACAGACAATTATTTGCTCATATCTTGATTGAATTTTAATCTACATATGTCAAAATGGTATCAAATGAAAGCTTATGACTTGCTCTTCAATTTGTAGTTATTTTATGCAAATTAGCTCATTTGCATATTCATGAATATTAATGATTTTCCTTAAAATTGCTAATTTTTGATGGAAATTTGGTTAATACTTTCCAAATGAAGGCGTTTCTGTCCAGGGGGAATTTTGTAAACATGGTTTATCTTAAAGTACATTTTATTAGAAACATTTTGAGCATTGTTTGCACTCTGGCGGTTGGGGCTTTTCGCTGTAACCCTTATCCAAACCCTTCACCCTGCCAAATTGTTCATTTAAATTTTGAAAATGAATTTGGTCATATCTTGATTGAATATTGACAGACAGGTGTCAGAATGGTATCAAATGAAAGCTTATGACTTGCTCTTTCATTTTCAGTTATGTTATGCAAATTAGCTCATTTGCATATTCATGAATATTAATGATTTTCCCTAAAATTGCAATTTTCGACAAAAATGTGGTAAATACTTTCTAAAACAGAGCATTTTTGTGCAGGGGAATTATGTAAACATAGTAAATTTTCAAGAAAGTTATATAAGAAACATTTTGAGCGATGTTTGCACTTTGACCATTTGGGCTTTTGGCCAAATCCCTTATCTAAACCCTTAACCCTATAAAATTGTTCATTCATTTCAAAATGTTTTTGGTCATATCTTGGATGAATATTGACCTACAGATGTTAAAATGGTATCAAATGAAAGCTTATGACTTGCTTAATAATGTGCTATAAATTTTATGCAAATTAGCTCATTTGCATATTTATGAATATTAATGACATTACTTAAAACTGTGACTTTTTTTCCGAATATTTGGTAAACACTTTCAAAAACATTGTGTTTCTTCTCAGGGGGAATCATGTAAACATGGTTTAAATTAAAGAACAGTTTATAAGAAACATTTAGAGCAATGTTTGCACTCTGGCGATGGGGGCTTTTGGTGGTGACCCTTATCTAAACCCTTAACCTCATCAAATTGTTCATTCAAATTTTCAAAACGTTTTTGGTCATATCTTGATTATGTATTGACCTACTGGTATCAGAATGGTATCAAATTAAAGCTTATGGCTGGCTCTTCCATGTGCTATTATTTTTCATGCATATTAGTTCAGTTGCATTGCCATATATATTAATGAATTTCCTTAAAATTGTGATTTTTCAGCGAAAATGTGTTAAATACTATCAAAAACAAGGTGTTTCTGTTCAAAGGCATTATGCAAACATAATTTATCTTAAAGAACATTACATGAATAACACTTTAAGCAATGTTCACACTGTGGCATTTGGGTCTTTTACCCAAACCCCTTATCTAAACCCTCAACCCTATCAAATTGTTTATTCAAATTTTCAAAACGTTTTTGGTCATATCTTGATTAAATATTGATCTACAAACGTCAAAATGGTATCAAATGAAAGCTAGTGAATTGCTTGTATATTTTATAATTACTTCATGTCGATTTGCTCATTTACATATTCATAAATACTATTGATTCTTAAATGTTTGGGACAAAAACACATTTATAGTGGAAAATCCATAAAATGTATTCCATTTGACAGTGCTATATGTTATATAGTAATCCTGTTATGTTATGTACATAGTAACCCTGTTATGTTTAGTAATTGATCTATGTCGGTTTCCATCATGATAAACTTGCCCAACTCCCACAGTTTGAGTAATTCCAAGAATGCCACCAAGTGCGATGTGAATCATTTTTGGTCAAATTGTTCTAGAACAGTGCAATAAGTAAGTGTCTTAATATGGAATTTCACATGCTGATCTAAACCTGGTAGCATAGTTGTAGCATTTAAATATCAGGAAAATATTGATCTGAAGATATCTATGGCCATCGAATGCCATCCTGGAAAACATATGCCATATTGAAAGAGATGTGTATCGCAAGGGAACTATTTTCAATTTATTGTGAGGTGGTACTATGCTGAAAGCACATATAAGAAATATGTGTAGATAAGGAAGAATATGAATATACATTCAGCATGGGCTGTCGGTAGTATGGATCAGTTCACATCTGTTCTGATCTGATAAAGATAAATAAATGCATCGTAATAAATGCAATAATCTTTTTGATCACAACCAGTAATTGTCTGTACTCTAGCTACATACATCGCGTACATCTCTTGATTTTATGTATCTGATACATAGGCTTTACATATGGCACCCCAAGCTTAATTTATCTGAATTGAAAATGCCTTAATAGAGCATAAAGGAATGGTAACACCAGTATCCCTGATCTGTCAGCCACATATCAAATACACTTAAGGCCAACAAATTGACTTGTCTATGAGGAAAACATAAGGAAATGCTCTCCAGATGGAGAAAAACCATGCTGTTTTCTCCATGTGAATGGCAAAAGTAAGGCCTTGATAATTGCTTAACAATGTTATTTTGCTATATGTATGCAATTTGTCTACATTCCAGGATCTCTGTTCATCCATAAAACTTAAAAAAATAATTGGAATGATTAATTTTAAATGTGTATTAGAATAAAGTCCCCCATTTTGTATCATTCTATGGCTTATGATAAAATGTTTATGTTTAAAGTCCTATTTTGCGTCAATTTTGGATTCATGTAGCAGTTTTACAAAGGATAACATTCTGTCAACTAAACTAGATATAAGCAAGAACACCAATACAATAAAAGAAATCAATTTAACTTATTTGCACTTAAAACAATAAAGATTAAAAAGATCAAATGGAAACTAAATACATACATTGAAAATAAGATTTACAGGAACAAAATATAATGGGCTGCACACTTTAAAATTACTGTTACTTCCAAACAAAACATCAAATAAATTTCAAACAAGGCTTAGATGTTGTTAAAAGAGTGAACATGGATATTAAATGGTTGAAAACTCACGAGAAAGAAACAATAGGACCTTATGGTACGTATTTAAAATAATAAACCTTGCAAAGAGAAAGAAACAATCGGACCTTTTGGTACGTATTTAAAATAAAAAACCTTGCAAAACAATCAAAATTTTAGACAAATCATTAATATGCATGCTTATGCAAATGAGCTAATTTGCATAAAATATCTGCATATTAACCCATTACCAGACGACAAAAATTTGGACTTGTCCAAATTCAAAGATGTTGCAGATGACAATTGAAACAATGAAATCTTACATTTTTATGTCTTTTTGTGTAGAAAATAGTGTGGGAAATGAAGAAATTGCTTGTCACAAGCAATTTCTTCATTTTCCATAATGTTTTCCAAAGCCATTATCTTGTGGGGTGTCAAAAGGCGTCCCTGTGTGGTAATGGGTTAAAGAATAAGTCATTGGCTTTCATTTGATACCATTCTTACATCAGTAGGTCAATATTAAATCAAGATATGACCAAGCATGTTTTGAAAATTTGAGTGAACAATTTTATAGGGTTAAGGGTTTGGATAAGGATTATGCCCAAAGGCCCCAAGCGCCGGAGTGCAAATATCTCTCAAAATGTTTCTAATAAAATGTTCTTTAAGATAAACCATGTTTACATGATTCCCCCAGAATAGAAACACAATGTTTTTGAAACTATTTACCAAATATTAGCAAAAAGGTCACAATTTTAAGTAAAATCATTAATATTCATGAATATGCAAATGAGCTAATTTGCATAAAATTTATAGCAAATTATTGAGCGAGTCAAAATCTTTCATTTGATACCATTATAACATATATAAGTCAATATTCAACCAAGATATGACCAAAAACGTTTTTAAATGATTGAATAATTTATAGGGTTAAGGGTTTAGATAATGGTTTTGGCCAAAAGCCCCAATGGTCAAAGCGCAAACATCGCTCAAAATGTCTCTTGTATAATTTTCTTTAAGATTTGCTATGTTTACATAATTCCCTTGCACAAAAACGCCTCATTTTGGAAAGTATTTACCACATTTTTGTCGAAAATCGCAATTTTAGAGAAAATCATTAATATTCATGAATATGCAAATGAGTTAATTTGCATAACATAACTGAAAATGAAAGAGCAAGTCATAAGCTTTCATTTGATACCATTCTGACATCTGTGTGTCAATATTCAATCAAGATATGACCAAAGTCATTTTCTAAATTTAAATGAACAATTTGGTAGGGTTAAGGGTTTGGATAAGGGTTACGGCGAAAAGCCCCAACCGCCAGAGTGCAAACAAGGCTCAAAATGTTTCTAATAAAATATACTTTAAGATAAACCATGTTTACATGATTCCCCCTAGACAGAAATGCCTTGTTTTAGAAGTTATTTATCAAATTTTCGCCCAAAAATGCAAATTTATAGGGAAATCATTAATATTCATGCATATGCAAATGAGCTAATTTGCATAAAATAATTTCAAAATGAAGAGCAAGTCATAGGCTTTCATTTGATACCACTTTGACATATGTAGGTCAATATTTGATGAAAATATGACCAAATAAGTAATGTAATTTTTTATGAAAAAAATGATAGGGTTAAGGGTTTTAGATAAGGGTTACAGCCAAAAGCCCCAACGGCCAGAGTGCAAACAACGCTCAAAATGTTTGTAAGATAATATACTTTAAGAAAAAACATGTCTACAAAATTCCCTCTGGGGGGGGAGCAAACATGTTTCTAGCTCAGGGTCTATCTCGACTTTCTAGTCAGATCAGGCTGAAAATCAAACATATCCGAGATCTTATGATATCCAACATTGTGTCCAAGATTTGTCTTGATTGGTCAATAATTGTAGATTCTAGAGTGTAAACAAGGTCGAAAACTGCCGAAAACAGCAATTTTGTCAAATTCAAGGGCACATAACTCTCGACTTTTTGATCAGATCGGACTGAAAATCAAACTACCCCAAGATCTTGTGGTCTCAAACATTGTGTTCAAGTTTTACCTTAATTGATGAATAATTGTGGATTCTAGAGTGTAAACAATGTCAAAAAACAGTCGAAAACTGAAATTTCATCAAATTCAAGGGCACATAACTCTCGGCTTTCTGATCAGATAACACTGAAAATCAAACTCATCCAAGATCTTATGCTCCCCAACATTCTGTCCAAGTTTTGTCTTGATTTATTAATAATTGTAGATTCTAGAGTGTAAACAAGGTTGAAAACAGCCAAAAATGACAATTTTGCCCAATTCAAGGGCACATAACTCTCGACTTTCTGATCAGATCAGACTGAAAATCAAACTCATCCGAGATCTCATGGTCCCCAACATTGTGTCCAAGTTTTGTCTTGATTGATGAATAATTGTAGATTCTAGAGTGTAAACAAGGTCGAAAACAGCCGAAAATGGCAATTTTGTCGATTTCAAGGGCACATAACTCTCGTCTTTCTGGTCGTATCAGACTGAAAATTGAACTCATCCGAGATCTTATGGTCTGCAATGTTATGTCCGAGATTTGTCTTGATTGATCAATAATTGTAGATGCTAGAGTGTAAACAATGTCAAAACTAGGTATTTTTCGCATTCAAGGGCAAATAACTCCTGACTTTCTGGTTCAATCTGACCCATAATCGAACTCATCCGAGATCTTATTGCCATACATGTTTTGACCAAGTTTGGTCAAGATTGGCTTATATTTGTAGATGCTAGAGTGTAAACACGAAATTGTGAACGGACGGACGGACAGACAGACGGACAGACAGACGGACGACGGACAAAAAGTGACCACAATAGCTCACCTTGAGCACTTCGTGCTCAGGTGAGCTAAAAAAAAAAAAAACACATTTTAAAACTATTATAATAATAAAACATACATTTTAGTTTTGAAATGTTATTTTTTTAAGACATCTCTTACACAAAACTAATTAGTATGCTTATGAATATTAATAAGAACTTTAATAACAAGATCGTGAAACACAAATGCCCAAGGAATGGCAATGTTAAGTTTTTATGCTAAGTTTTCGAGGTAAGGATTGATAAGGGTTAATGAATGACCTTGAGGAAGGTCATATTGATATTGAACAAACAGATAAATATCATTGTTCAAAAGAATGTTATATACAAAATTATAGCTTTGTATGTCAAATATTTTTGGAGAAAAGGCCAGTTTTAAGTTTTCATACAGACAGATGGACGGACAGACAGACGGACAAGAGTAAAACAATATACTCCTGCGTGTTTAGATTGCTGAAATGAGACATTTCTAGTTGCAATGTAAATGTGATGTGTGTTTTATACCGTAATTCAAAAGGTAAAATAACACAAATAAATTGATTATTACTTCGTTGGCAAATTATGGACAATTATGGGTAATCTGCATGTAAATCTAAAAGGAGACAAAAAAGAGACGGGGGACTCAGTACACAGTGTTTTTGACAGCATTTGGGGTTAAAGATAAATTCCTGTTGTAAGCCCTTTAAAGTTTAAGTTTTTTAAAAGTAGGTCAAACTCAAAGGTCAGGGTAACTAGGTCAAAGGTTATGGTCCCAAATAAATGGGCGTGGTGGGAGTCCTCATCCGGAAGGTTTCAAACCAAGGCCAAAGAAGTTCAAGACTTAACCATCTGCATGCAAAGTCGCATAATTATCACCCTTCCACTTCTGTTTGTTTCTTGCCCCTCTCATTACCATGCTGAATGACACTGGACATGGATATGACATCCAAGGCAAGAAGATCAACCATCTTTTCTACATGGATGACCTAAAGACCTTTGCCAAGAACGATCACCAGCAAAAACAACTGCTCGAGACAGTAAAGGTCTTTAGTGATGACATATGTATGCAATTTGAACTTGACAAGTGTCTAAAAGCCACCTTCAAAAAAGGAAAACTAACATCAACATCTGACATACAGCTAGAAAGAGACAACATCATCAAGAAACTAGACCAAGACTCTAAATACAAATACCTTGTGTTAATGAAGGTGACGGAATTCAACATGCAGCAATGAGGGAAAAGATCAGAAAAGAGTATTACAGAAGAGTTAAGGCTTGCCATCAAGAGTGAGCTAAAAGCTGCAGATAAGAATGAAGCCATAAACACCCTGGCAGTCCCAGTTGTCACATACAATTTCAATATCATAAACTGGCAAATGCAAGAAAAAAGGAAAACTTGACACAAAGACCAGACAGTTACTAATAACAGAAAGAATGCACCACCAAAAGGTTGACGTTGAAAGATTGTACCTACCACGAAAGATCGGTGGTAGGGGCCTCTCATAGATTGAGATGGCATAAACATGTATTTGGAGACAACACAAGACAATCTGCTACATCTGATCCGGGAACATGAACGTAACAAGAACCTTTACTCAATCTCAGAGCAAGCCAGAAAATTCATTCAAGAACTGAACATTGCACAAACGACAAGAAATGGAGAAGAATCCGTCACAGAGTATGCCAAAAGAACAAGACGGACAAAGGCAAATGCCCAAAAGGGGATGACACAAACATGGAAAGCCAAACCAATGCATTGGCAATACCCGTAAGGTTTGACAAACCAGATGTTGACCAAGATCAGACACATAAGTGGCTCTCTAGTGCAGGTCTCAATGCAGAAACAGAGGGAATGGTGATAGCAGCGCAAGATCAGAGTTTGGCTACAAGAGCATATCACAACAAGATCATCAAAGATGGTACAGATCCAAAGTGTAGACTATGCAACCAATATGATGAAATTGTCTCGGGCTGTCCAACATAAGTGCCAACATAGTACATTCAAAGACATGACAAGGAAGCAGGGTACATTCGTTGGAAAATCTGCAAGCAATTTGGACTCCCAGCAAACAAAAAATTGTATGAACATCAACCAAAAACTGTCGTAGAGGGACATGTCAGTGAATAATGGTACAGAGATCAAGGCTAACAGACCAGACATCATCATCAAGAACAAATTGGACAAGACGTTCATCATGATTGACATGACGGTTCCTTCTGAAAGAAATGTCTCTGTCCAGGCACTTGAGAAACTATCAAAATACAAAAGCCTTGAGATAGAAGTAGCCAGAATGTGGGGTATGGAGACGACAACTGTACAAGTCGTTGTAGGTGCACTTGGTCTCATTAAGAAGGGACTTGACAAAATATTCAAACAAATCCCTAGTGCACCAGTTATTGAGGAACTGCAGAAGATCATACTCCTCGGAAGCGCACATATCATCCAAAGAACGCTGTATAATAATAATAATAACAAGCAAATTCGTTGAATTGATATCCCCCGCCGAATATATTTTCATTGTCAATAAAGTAGCGCGGAAACGAATATAAATCTGTATGTATATGGCTTCAACAGAACGAATATCACTCTGTATGTATATGGCTTCAACAGAACGAATATCACTCTGTATGTATATGGCAAAAATAGTCAGGGGCAGTAACACTAAATACAACGGCCGAACCGGGTAACCCCGACGATATGCGCATGTCCTCATTGTAGTAAAGCTGTGTGCCAAGTTTCATTGAAATCCGGTGTATAATTTTCAAGAAATAGCGCGGAATCGAATATCACTGTATGTATATGGCTTAAACAGTCAGGGGCAGTAACTCTAAATTCGGCGGTCGAACCGGGTAACCCCGACGATATGCGCATGTCCTCATTGTAGTTAAGCTGTGTGCCAAGTTTCATTGAAATCCGGTCTATAGTTTTCAAGAAATAGCGCGGAAACGAATATCACTCTGTATGTATATGGCTAAAACAGTCAGGGGCAGTAACTCTAAATTCGACGGTCGAACCGGGTAACCCCGACGATATGCTCATGTCCACTTTGTAGTGAAGCTGTGAGCCAAGTTTCATTGAAATCCGATCTATAGTTTTCAAGAAATAGCGCGGAAACGAATATCACTCTGTATGTATATGGCTTAAACAGTCAGGGGCAGTAACTCTAAATTCGGCGGTCGAACCGGGTAACCCCGACGATATGCGCATGTCCTCATTGTAGTAAAGCTGTGTGCCAAGTTTCATTGAAATCCGGTTTATAGTTTTCAAGAAATAGCGCGGAAACGAATATCACTCTGTATGTATATGGCTAAAACAGTCAGGGGCAGTAACTCTAAATTCGGCGGTGGAACCGAGTAACCCCGACGATATGCGCATGTCCACTTTGTAGTAAAGCTGTGTGCCAAATTTCATCGAAATCCGGTCAACAGTTTTCAAGAAATAGCGCGGAAACGAATATCACTCTGTATGTATATGGCTTAAACAGTCAGGAGCAGTAACTCTGAATTCGACGGCCGAACCGGGTAACCCCGACGATATGCGCATGTCCTCATTGTAGTAAAGCTGTGTGCCAAGTTTCATCGAAATCCAGTCTATAGTTTCCAAGAAATAGCGCGGAAACGAATATCACTGTATGTATATGGCTAAAACAGTCAGGGGCAGTAACTCTAAATTTGGCGGTCGAACCGGATAACCCCGACGATATGCGCATGTCCACTTTGTAGCGAAGCTGTGTGCCAAGTTTCATCGAAATCCGGTCAACAGTTTTCAAGAAATAGCGCGGAAACGAATATCACTCTGTATGTATATGGCTAAAACAGTCAGGGGCAGTAACTCTAAATTCGGCGGTCGAACCGGGTAACCCCGACGATATGCGCATGTCCACTTTGTAGCGAAGCTGTGTGCCAAGTTTCATCGAAATCCGGTCTACAGTTTTCAAGAAATAGCGCGGAAACGAATATCACTCTGTATGTATATGGCTTAAACAGTCAGGGGCAGTAACTCTAAATTCAATGGTCGAACCGGGTAACCCCGACGATATGCGCATGTCCTCTTTGTAGTGAAGCTGTGTGCCAAGTTTCATCGAAATCCGGTCTATAGTTTCCAAGAAATAGCGCGGAAACGAATGTCGGACGGACGGACGGACGGACGGACGGACGGACGGACGGACGGACGGACGGACGGACGGAAGGACGGACGGAAGGACGGACGGACATGGCAAAAACAATATCCCCCCCGAAAAATTTTTTCGGCGGGGGATAATAATAATAATAATGAAAACACTATAATTGCAAAATTTATACCTTCTGTCATAGATCTAGCTATCCCCTAAAGAATCTGCTATACATGTATACGATCTACAACCTTAATTTTAAACGATGTCAATAAACGTTCAATATACATGTATTGCAGTTGCCCTTTTTGTTAAACCATGTGTTTTGATTCTACTTTGAATTCTAAAAGTATCAAACGAGATCATTTGAACCATCTAATCAGTTCTGTTCATCATCATAATCATTCAATCATTTAATCAGTTTAAATTGTTCAAAGAAAGTGTTAAAATATTTAACAATTATTTATAATAATGTATTCAGTTTACTGTATCAGTGTTTTCCTAAACTTTAGGGACATTATTTTCTATTTGATGTTGGATTTAGGGTGTATTATTTTACGTTCAAAAGGGTTGTTTAGCCCTTATATTTAAGCAGATTTACAGTAAGATGCAAAATTACGGATGCTAAAAAATGATTGAATCTTGCATGAAAATGAGTGAATATGCCCAAACGAATGAACATTAACTGTTACTAGATAACATAACAGATGCTGATCTTAGAAGCAAGAGCAAATGCCAAGTTTGAAAGCAATAGTTATGACAGAAACAAACTTATTTGTCACAGATGTTTGAAAGATGCTCATTAAAGTTTGATGAAGAATTTCTAGGCAACAAAAAGGTAAAAATTGTTCGACATTAAATGCTAGAGCAATAGATATCTGTCTTGAGGTTGGTACCATGGTCATAGAGGTATGTGCAAAGTTTAAGAGTAATGGCGTTAGTAAAACAGAGATATGACACTTTTACCAAACAAAAACCTAATTCGCAAAAAGGGTCACAGTTTTAAGTAGTGTCATTAATATTCGCGAATATGCAAATAAGGTAATTTGCATAAAATTTATGGTTAATTATTGAGCAAGTCATAAACTTTCATTTGATACCATTCTTACATCTGTAGGTCAATATTCAACCAAGACATGACCAAAAACGTTTTGAAATGACTGAACAATTTTATAGGGTTAAGGGTATAGATAAAGTTTATGACCCAAAGCCCCTACGGCCAAATTAAGGCCAAATTAAGTGCAAACATCGCTGAAAATGTTTGATATATTAATTTTCTTTAAGATTTGATATGTTTACGTAATTCCCCTGCACAAAAATGCCTCGTTTTGGAAAGTATTTACCAAATTTCCGTAGAAAATCGCAATTTTTGGAAAATTCATGAATATGCAAATGAGCTAATTTGCATAACATAACTAAAATGAAAGAATAAGTCATAAGCTTTCATTTGATATCATTTTGACAACTGTGTGCAAATATTCAATGAAGATATGGCCGAATTCATTTTCAAAATTTACATAAGTAATTTGACGGGGCTAAGGGTTTAGATAAGGGTTACGGCAAAAAGCCCCAACCGCTAGAGTGTAAACAAGGCTCAAAATGTTTCTAATAAAATATTCTTTAAGAAAAATCATGTTTTCAAAATTCCCCCTGAAAAGAAACACCTTGTTTTGGAAAGTTTTTATCAAAATTTTCGCAAAAAAAGGATCTTTTAAGGGAAATCATTAATATTCATGAATATGCAAATGAGATAATTGAAATAAGATAACTACAAACAAAAGAGCGAGTAATAAGCTTTCATTTGATACCATTTTGACACCTGTGGGTCAATATTCAATGGAAATATGACCAAATAAGTGTTATAAATTTGAATGCAAAAAATGATAGGGTTAAGGGTTTAAGATAAGGGTTACAGCCAAAAGCCCCGACGGCCAGAGTGCAAACAAAGCTCAAAATGTTTCTAAGATCATGTACTTTATGAAAAACCATGTCTTCTTGCATTAGAAATAAAGTATGATTATAGAAAAATACTTTTTCGAATATTTCGGCCAATTCTTATACATGATTGCACATAAAGCATATTTTGAAGAGGAGTAATGACGTAATAATAATTACATAATTTAAAAAATCATGATTCATAAGTAGTGAAATACATGCTCATACATATGGATTCAAATAAATAGATTTAAACATTCATTTGATATTTTTATTAATTTTTCCCTTTCCCTTACCCCAAACCAGATTGTCATTCACGTCGTGAAGGGTTTCTATATAAAGGTAAGGGTAAAACATATTTAGCTACTCTTCATGTCGGATATCATCACTGAAAAACATCCGTCAGATGTATATCTACAAATATATATAGGTGTCCTTTTGTCCTTTTTTCTGGTAATACTTACCCCATTTTCCTGGTCCTGGCCCAAGGACTAAGTGTTCGCTAGCGGTTCATTGAAGACTGTACGTGGCTATCTATAGACGTCACATAAACTAGCCGGCAGCCCGTTTATGCGAAATAGAGCGGCGAAATTTTGAAATATACTGCAATTTCATTGGTCTAAAAAGTAGGTCGAACACTAATTTGAAATAGAGCGAACTTACAACCCTGGCCTCCGTTTTGAACATACAAGCCACATAAGTAGTAGAGTAGACAGAATACCAGCGATAAACGAAACAAAACCCGCTAAAATAGCTGATACTGCAACACTGTTGTTGGAACTGTCTGGGGCACATGACGTACTCTTGCCTGAAAATCATTTCAACTTTCCGAAATATTATTAAAAGATATTTTTAGGCTGATTCAAAATTTAAAAAATGATGCAGAATACAAAGGAATGGTATTAAAAAGGAAATTTCCACCTTTCTGTCATAAGATATTGTGGCGTTTGGATAAAATGCCAGTACTCAATAGTCAGTAGTATCTTTTTCTCACTCATTTTGTTTCCAAATTCCCTTTTTCTACAAGGAAGTCAAATCCAGACATCGTTTGGGAAAATTAATCGACATGTAGCAATATGCGGACATTTTCCTAGTAGATCTCTATTTTCGTGTGTCTGATATAAATTTTATTCTTGTTCATATGTAAAACCTTTTGGTCATGAAATATTAGCAAAACCATTTTTACTTTTTAAAATAGATAACAAAGTAAAAAAATGTCCATCAAAATATGAAGAAAAAACATTTTGATGGTAGAGTAGATCTCTGTAAGGGGAGGTCACCACTGTGGACCATCACGTCATGCAACAATTTCTGAAAATCTTCAATAATTTTGTTAATACTGGACCGATTTGAATTCGGTTTGAAGCAGGTCAGCTTACCAGAGTTTGGGTCGATCCCGCGCGTTGTGCCCGTGATTGACGTCGAAGATGACGTCGATGTTGACGTTGTTATGGCTGGTCCTGTACTCGGCGATGACTCTGTTGTTTGAGTTGTTGACCATGTTGACAATGTCCCTGTACTTGGTGAAGTAACACAGCCATCCCGTGAAAGCCAGGTCCACTGCTCACCATTCGAGTTTATTTCAAGATCATCATATATCTTGTCTATGCAATCGGCCTCGTGGGGTGTTGAAAATGTAAACTTTACTCGACCAGAGCCACCCAAGCAACCTGAAAAGAAGGTCTCTACTTATAGATATGTATCATTTTGTACCGATTTTAAAGCAAAAAAACACAATGGTGTCGAACATATCAGGCCCGTAGGAACAGGGGGGGCTAGGGGGAGGGGGCCCTAATGTTGGCCAAAAATGCCAAATTTTCTTAATTTTACACTGAAAATTTTGGGAAAATCCAAATTAGCCCCCCCCCCCCCCATATTCTGGACAAGGGCTTCCTACGGGCCTGCATATCATGTTTCTATGTTTCTGCCGGTTGTCTAGAACCGAAACTTTTCATTATAGGTGCATTTTCCGAATGCTACACTTGGTAGACCTCTCTTGAGTCTGATCTGCTTTCCATATATCAAATTTAGATTTGTATACTTTACAGAATGTGCCTTTCACTTTTTTTCTATTTATAGAGGTGTCATTCCTCGCTCGACATATTATTTTATAACGGTTTTGCGCCGCGGATTTCGCCGACGTCGCCAATTTAAAAACTATGACCTGGCCCCGGTTTCTCGAAAAAAACTTAAGTATATTCTCATGCTCAAATCTGAGCACCGTGCTCAAATCGCACGAAATCCACGTGAACTTCAATCGAATACCTTCAACGTTGGAGAGTATTCCTTTGAAGTTGAGCATATTCTCATGAGAATATACTTAATATTTTTCTAGAAACCGGGGCCTGGTGTAGCCGATCATTTTACCACAGCATCAACATTAATGACGGCACTAATTACACGAAAATGTCAACAATTTCCCACCGTTGCATGTGCTACATACATAATGTACCTTTATTTTCATTATTTTCTTGTTAAAAAGTTGTGTGCGCTGTGTATCTCTATCAATCACTCAATCGGACGTTGCATAATCTAGAAATAACTAAACATCCACTTTTTCTAGGACAACCCTCGTATATAGGCCTACTAAACCGAAACTTCTCCAAGTTTGAATGTAGATACAGGCCTACCTTACGCATACGTGAAACTCGAATTTACATTGAATAAATAAATCGGTAATTGGCTGACCGATTTTGCGGACAAAACAAGTTTTAAAAGCTACTTTGTGCCTATGTGTGTACATCTAAGAGGTACCATTTAACAACTGGCACATAATTTGTGAGACTTTCTTTGTTGATTCAGTATAAATGTGACCCGTCGCGCTAAAAGGGACCTTATCGGGTGTGTGAAAAATATCGACCCTAGTCAGTCTGCGCAGTCCGCGCAGTCAGACTAGGGCCGACACTTTTCACTTGTTTGTACTTTTTTAATATCTGGAATGTTTCCCTATCTTACTTTACGTTCATTTTTTGAATACAGTATCTGGTTGACCTGTGCTGAGTCTGACAAGTTTGTCAAAATTTGGATTCTTGGAGTTCGGATAAGGTCCCTTTTAGCGTGACGGGTCACAAATATAAAACTCAAGATGGTTTCATATAATAAGCATGAAAACAACGCAGCAACCAGGCTGTTTTTACCTTTAACGTCAATCTTGATGTCTAAATCCGGAATATTGACAGTTCTCTCAAGTGTAGTACCACATGTCTTCACTTGAATACCTTGCTCATATATAGTGCCGTGTACTTCCTCCAGTATGTCTCTGAAATTTTCGATGGAAAAATACAATTTTGTGAAACACCAATACTGCCGGAACATTAATTACAATTAATAATAGTTATGTCGACATCAGTTAAGCCGAATTTCTGCTGAAGTCGAAATGAAAATTACGTCTTGTCGTATTCGTGTATTTAAAGTCAGCAATACGGCTAAATTTCAAAAGAATTATAGATTTGAGGATTTCAATGGATTCTATTGAATAAAAAATATGGTCACTCTGAGGATTCCTTCTGGTTCGTAGGGGGGTAAAATTATTCTTTAAAAGATGGTCCCGAGCTGTTCTTGCTCTCTGCACGAATGATTTTGAGCTAAGGTTTTCATTATGAATCTATGATATTTTCGATTGACATGTTTTCTCAATTTTAAGATCTATTTGACGTTTTTGGGAGGAATACACGCGGCCACAATTTCCAGTGTCTCTATTTTCCCGTCAAAAAATACATGATACGTATGTTTGACTGAAAATTTTGCAGAGTCCACTCCAAGTTGGTGGGTCCATTTCCTGGAAATTCCACAGGTCAAAGCTGGATCACAGAGTTTACCTTTCTATAGAACAAGAAAACCGGTGCATTTCTTCCATGACAACTTGGAGGATGATATAACAAATTTGCTGATCGTCAATTAAAGGTTGTCGGTCGTCAATTATAGGTTTGGGACCCCCAGTGGATGATTCCTGATAATCTACGGACTGCTGACCATCTGTCGATGTATGATAATCTAGCGACGACTGGCCATCGTCTACCGACTGCTTGTCATTTATTGATGACTGGCTATCATCTGTGGACGATTCTTGACCATCTCCAGATGTCTGATCTACAGCATCTCTGTCATTTACTTCGTTACACTGGGTGCATCTAGCACATAACATACATACTGAAACACGAAGATAAATTACATGTATATATGATCAATACTTTCTCTAAAGCCGCGTTCCCATTGCCGACCAAATCAACTCGATCAACTCGATCGCCTAAATTCCCCGATCAAACCCGATTAAACTCGATCAAATGTACTTACTTCTTCTTTATTTCTTGTTGATTAATTCCCGATCATTTTTGCCGACCACGCTCGATCGTCCCGATCACTCTTTCCGACCAAGCTCGATCAGTACTCGAGCGCTTGATCGAGCTTGATCGAGTTGATTTGGTCGGCAATGGGAACGCGGCTTAAGTAGCGCTGCGTATGTTTTTGACGACATAAGACAAATATCTTCAACTTCATCTTTTTAACCCTTTCCCAAACAAGACCTGGTTTTGACGTCCCTGATAGAATAGACTTGGGGAAAACATTGAGACAAAAGAAGAAACTGCTGATAACCAGCAGTTTCTCCTTTTGGCTCAATATTTTCTTAGCTGTATTATACACAAATCCTTTCTTTTTCAACATCTATTTTGTCGTCTGCAGCAACTTTCAAATTGGACAGCTCTAAAATTTTGTCGTTTGGGAAAGGGTTAATCCATAAAATTTTTACTAAGTACTGTTGGCTGGTATGCCTATATCGCACGAAAACATCGGGTGAAAAGAAGAAAAAGTTGTTGACCAAGACCCATCCGGTGAAAATACATTGTCATCAATATACAACCGATATAAGTTAACTTTCGAGGTAATAGGCCTCAGATAGCCAGGGGCTGAATTTTTACTTTTGACAGAAAAAGAATGAGGTAAGGCATTTTAAAAGAAGCTTAAACAACTGGTTATATTTCGCGGCATATGCAGCTAACAAAGAGCTCCATTCAGTTCTCTAAGCAATAACTTTAAGGTAGTCCTCCCCTAATCAGATTCACGCGACGTTGGAATCTTTCGCGTGATACCGTTAACATTCGTTACTATCCGAACTTATTCGGGCGACGTCGTAAACATTCCGCGGTCGCATGAATCTCATTGAGGATGGACTACCTTAAAACACAAAATATGTCCTAACCACACGCTACCAATGTCAAAACAGTTTTAAGGATTACAACCCATCAATAGATACCAAACACTCTCGTAAATTTCCGTTCTACGGATTACGCTCGAATGTGCTCGAAGTTTTTTTTTTGTTAATGATGGGTTGTAATCCTCAAGAAAAAATATAACTTACACAAAACCACACGTCCCAAGGTCAAAAGCATGATCACTTCACTGGCTTTTTATGGTACCTAAAAGAAATAGAACATTTTCCAGAAACATTGTGGATTAACATCTTCCAAATATATAGTCAAATACTGTCAGTATAATATCACGGTGTATAATCACGTGACTCAGAATTTCCGATAACCTTCAATATCTTGTTTAATACTTGATCAATTTGAATTCGGTTTGAAGCAGGGAATGTTGGAAAATGCCAGAAATAAGCTGCACGTGTTGGATTTTTGAAAAATCAAATGATGAAAAAGTTTTTGAAAATAAACCAAAATTTTGGTTTATCTTCAATAACTTCTTCATCACTTGATTATTCAAAAACCAACCACGTCGATCTAATGCGTGACGTCTGTGCACAATCTCTGCTTCAAACCGAATTTAAATCGGCCCAGTATTTACAAAATTATTGAAGATTTTTTTTTTTTATTTTTTATTTTTTGAAATATTGTATCACGTGATTATACACCTTGTAATATATTGCCTACAGAACGATGAACAATGGAAAGATAGTAAAAGAAATACAGAGACAGAACAACGGGTAAGAAGGAATTATCTAAAGAAATTAAAAAATAGCTTAATTGATAACAATCCCTGTGTTGTGTGTACTCTTTTCAATCGTCTAGATGAAGCTATTCCAATGAGAACCCACAAAATATGTTTTTAATTCACAATGGCAATGAATTTTGTGCTAAAAATAGACTGGATTTACTGTTATGTTTTGATAAACCGTCGGTGTTGTTATAGAATGTCGTACCTACGGCTTGAATCAAGCCGTAGGTACGAGATTTTATAACAACGCCTACGAAATAATATTGTTTGTCCGAACTTACGTCACGGTAAACTAGATAAAATCGTTCCCTATTGATTTAAGTTTTGTGTTTTTTAACATCCCAACACACCGTCCCCATCTGAACATGCTCTTCAAATATTCATTTTTTAATATTTTTTTAATATTTCCCAGTATACACAAACAACACGGTGGGGAATCGTGTAAATAGCAACAACAACTACAATTGCAGAAATGCTTCAACAATTTTGCTAGTAGTACGTGAACGATAAATGCATTTGCTTAGCAACAATGTAAGATCCGACATCGGACAAGGAAGTTGATTTGAGAAATGTTGAAATATTTGGGGTATTTTTCGTAATTTTAGTCGGGCTTTATTTATGGACAAAATATACAAAGGCGAAAATCGACTCAACTATTGTAACTTTAATAATATGTAGATTAACCCTTTGCAAATACCAAAATGTTTTTACTACTAGTATTTATTTTCCCAATCGGCAATAACACTTTAAAAATGTTGGGGCCAAATGAGAAAATATTGTCAACTGCAATAACTCTCAAAATGTTGGGGTTAAAGGAGGAAATATTGGTAATCAGCATTTCCCTCTTTTGTCTAAACGTTTAACCAAGATTTTTCGGTTAAGTTTGCTAAAACTAGGGTTTTTTTTTTTTTTTTTTTTTTTTTTTTTGAAAAGGTTAATGATTAGCCGTTTCCAAATCGCCAAAATTTTGAAGTAGTCATCAACACTTTGAATAAATAAAATGACTTGATTCGTTGTGTGATGGTTGCATTAATATTTTCCCGAACAAGCTCTTGGTTTCATGCACCTAAAACAGCTTTAGAAAATATTACGACATAATGAGGAATTGTTGATTATCAGCAGTTTCTCCTTCTGCCTCGATATTGCTATATTAATTTTGTGAAGGAAGACTCAAAGGACTTTTAAGACAATAAAAATTATTAGCCCATACATACATGAAATCTGAGTAATATCCATGTTAGCCTACAATGTATTCTCCAAATGTTTCTCCATGTTTACTATCAACTTTCGGAAATCAGCATGGATCCTGATCAGACTCAAGTACAACCTGATCTGGATCAATGATGATCTCAAATACATGTATATGAATCGTAACGCTAACAAGAGCTTCGCAGAGCGGCAAATATACGCCCGAGAGGGGCTTGTCAGTAAAATTGGCCATTTTTTTTAATTCAAGGGCAGATAATTCAAACATGAAAAGTTACCAAATTTTGTTTGCACAACAAGCACAATAGATATTCATTGTGGCTAGTTTTATTAAATTCTGGTTGAAACTGTAGAAGAAGCGCACAGGAGAAAATTGGCATTTTTGAGAAAATGTGCATTTTTTCCTTAAATTCAAGGGCAGATAATTCAAGAACGAAAACAGATATCTAAATTCCGTAAGCGGTGTGCACAACTAGACACCATGGAGATTCATTGTGGCAAGTTTGATCAACTTCCGATCAAAACTGTAGGAGGAGTTGCACACACAAGAAATTGTTAATGGACGGACATACGGACGGACAGACGGACAGACAAACGGACAGACAGACAGACAGACGGACGAGCGGGGCCATAACATAATACGGCGTATAAAAAGGGGATTGACGGGTTAGACTTAGCAGACGTCATTCAGATGTCCTATTTGGCCAATGAACAAAAAGCAAGATAGGAAAGTGGGGTTGAAGACATTTTTAACTTGTTGTTTCATTGCAAACACTATGTTGTTGGTACTCATTTGAATTGACTTGAGGAGGCGATACAAATGAATACCCATAATATAGGGTTTCATGAACAATAACAGAATTATTGCAGTTTAAAAGTCATCATCCCCTCTTTTCTGGAGCTCTCGGAACCTCCTAGATCTAGAAAATTACCATAGAGTGAAAAGTTTGTATCTGCGCAGATTCACCGGTGGTGAACTCGGCCAAAGCGAGGGACGTTTTTCACTACAACAAGGTACAGATATTTTGCGTTTAAATGTGAGTTTAAAGATCTGATTGGATAGTCTTTCTAATAACAATGAATTTGTTCTAAACATAGACCGGGTATACCGATATGTATTTACAAACCGTCTGTGTTGTTACAAAATCTCGTAACTACGGCTTTATCGAAGCCGTAGTTACGATATTTTATAAAAACACCGACGGAATACTATGATCGCGAAAAAACGTCCCACGCTTTGGCGGAGTTCACCACCAGTGAGATTGACCTAGGTTTATACTTTTTACACTTCGTAAAAGGTCCCTTTTAGCGTCACGGATCGAATATTATAAGGGGCCCTCTTTCCAGGTCCCGGTAAGGTTCAAATACTTCCTGGTTGTTGAGATAATTATGATGGTGTTGTACAAAAGGAAGGAAGAAAACTTGTATACACAGTAATACGATACAATCGAAACTATAATTATGAAATAGAATAACATGGTGGGGAATCGCGTGACACAGGCATTTGAGAATTTTCTGAAGGATAACAACCGGTCATTAGAAACAAGGAAGATTTTAGTATCGGGCGGGGGTATGTCCGGACCCCCCCCCCATGTAATTTGCCGGAAATTGATTTTTTTTTACTGTTAAAAATTAGTATAACTATATATTTAGCACATTTAAGTCATCAGTTGGGCTTGGACCCCTCCCCCTGGAAAAAATCCTGGATTCGTCCTTGAGATAGAATACAATTCGTGCATATTCGACAGATTGTGTGTTTCTGTAACTTTGCCTTACATTTGTGCTGGGTTCTGGATAAAGGGTCCTATTGACAATTGAGACCAACATCGATCTTGATCAGCCTGGATATACACGAAGTCTGATCTAGATTCATGTTATTCTCTAATAGTTCCTTCACAACCTATAGTAACCACCAAACATCAACATGGGTGTTTATTAGACTGCGGCATTTAGACACATGCTGATCTGGAAGCATGGTACCAAGATATGATTAACCCTTTCCGAAACAAGACGGTCAAAGTTTAAGAAACACAGAAATCTTCGAAAAAATGTAAAAATACAAGAAAGATTTTACCTCTGTAAAACTTGCGTGCACAAATTTTGGTCTGATATCATTTCGAAATCCATACGCCCATGACTATTCGGACAGAACATAATCATAATAGTGAAATTCGATAATTCTAATTAAATTAAAACTTCCTCATTTCTTTCTAACTCTTTCCAAAACAAGACATCGTTTTGACATCCCTGACACACAAAGATAAGGCAATTATTGATGCAAAAGAAGAAAATGCTGATGATAAGCTCTTTCTCATTTTGTCTAAATAATTTCCAAGCTATATTGTTCACACAAATTATATCCATATCTTTAACAAGATAAATTTGTTATTAAATTTTGGGTAGGTTTTAAAATTGGATCAATCTTTTTCAGCTATGCTGTTTGGGAAAGGATTAAAATATCAATCTCATCACCCGGAAGAAAATTCAGCTGGGCCTATAATTCTATATACAGTCGACACTTGTTGTGTCGAAGTCAATTGATCTTTCAAACTACCTCGACATATCCGGGGCTCGACTTATTCGATCTTGTTCAATTTCTATTAAAACGATCGGCCTACTTGTTCATTTTTATTGTTCATCAAGTGAGTTTATGATCGAAACATAGATTTAGTAGGAAAATGAAAGGAGTCGCTCATTTCGAGCAACTTCTCTCCTTTTCCTACTACATTTGTATATTTCAAAGGCTATATTTAGGGTACTTCAAAATAAGTTCGTTTAACATGTTTGATATTCATATAAGATGACGGATCCACATTTTCACTTCGACTTAGGCAGAAATTCGACTTATTCAATGTCTACATACCGATAACATGTTATTGTTCCTTGTCTGTCTCTTAGGCCTATCCATTGAAGTTGTTGTCTGCAACGTCTTTGAATTTATATTTTGGTAACATTTGGTTGAACTTTTCCTCAAACGACAAATTTTAAAATGTATCTAAATCTAGTGTTGTCTAAATTATAAGATTTTTAATTTTTCCTTCTGTATGCCTATGCCAAATCATTCAATACCCAAGTTTTAATCTATCGATGCCTTAGAAGAAAAAGGTCGTAAGTGCAAAAACATAGTTTTGAGAAAACTGGAAAAACAGTTTTATTTCAAAAGGAAAAAAGAACAAACAACATTTTTCTATAGCCAAATTAGTCAGCATGAAAAGTTCAGATTTTTATGAAATTTGCACCATATGTAGAAATCTAGAGCTTGAAATGCCCTTTCCAAAAATGTATGCATCATAAAAGGTCGTAAGTACCACTTACGACCTTATTCTTCTAAGGCATCGCTATGTAGATCTAGATCTAGTCCTGTTTCAACACATTGATTTCTTTTATACTTGTAAACATGATTTTCTCATTTTCCATCGAAATTCTTTGGCGAACCTACAAAAGAAAGAAATGCAGAAACAAAGAAATGCAAAAAGCAAGAAAGAAAGAAAGAAAGAACGAAAGAAAGAAAGAAAGAAAAATAAAATGCAATATCACGATGACTGAAAATAATTAGCAAAATTTTGTCAATAAGGGAATTAACTCTTACATCTGTCCTCTATTTAACTGCATGGATTATCTTTCTTGAATCGAAACAGAAAGTTCTTGAACGTTCTACCGCTAGGTGGAGTATTCAGGTGTTACTAAATTTAGATGTTTTCTAGAAGAGTGGAGAATTTCTCGGACTGAATATAAACGGCGTAAACATGAACAATCGTCAAATGTTCAACAACTTTGAGCCGCGACAGAACACAGGAATATTACCGCCAGGTTGGGAGATGATTTTCGATCACAGAACGGGGTGGCCATATTTTGTGGATCACAATACACAAACAACAACTTGGGAGGACCCGAGACAGAATCCCATGTTTAAGGTGAGTGGGTGGGGTATGTTTTACTTTCTCGACTGTTTACGTAAAGCTTATTGGTTTATTCTGTGTAATAGAGATATGCACATAGGACTTTTAGATGTCATTCAAATTATAATCTCATTGTAAGATTTCCTTGATCGGCCATTGAATCGCACAAAAGCCCACAACTTAGGGTTTGGGATAGAAAAAATAGGGGTTTGTTTTCTCAAATTCTGGTTGAAGTTCTTGCCTCATGGTCATTCGCTTTTCTGAACCATAAATGGTTTTAATGAACCCCTTACAAATGTGTTGGAAAACATTTTCGGAAAAGAAGTAAAACCTGATAACCAACTTTTCTCCTTTTCCCTCAATATTTTCAGTTTCTTTCTGTTTAACCCTTTCCCAAACGGCAAAATTTTAGGGTGATCCACTTCAAAAACTGGCATAAATGACAAAATGGATGTTATTAAAGATAGGATTTGTGTAAAATATGTCACAGAAAATATTGAGACAAAAGGAGAAACTGCTGGTTATCAGCAGTTTCTTCTTTTGTTTCAATATTTTCCCAAGCCTTTACTATTAGGGACGTCAAAACCAGGTCTTGTTTGGGAAAGGGTTAAACAGTTCCTTTCTTTTTATTTGCTTTGAACACTTTTGCTGATTGGTATTTCCTCCGTTTATTAACATATAATCAATCTGTCAAAATGATAAAGACATTAAAACCAACTGCAATCAGGCTTGATCAGATAATCTTGCCAAACTGTTCACTGTTCAGACATCTTATTAATACGACCGCAATGTGTTTGACTCATGTTTCTTGTCCATGCTGCACCTTTAACTTAACAAAATTTTATTTGTTTCAGATGCCAAATAATTTCGCAAACACACAACCAACACAACCAAACTTTGGTTCATTCCACAACCCAATGGAGTCCAGACTACGAGAAATTCCCGTGCAACACGAGTCACGACAGGCTGGTCAGCAGTACCCACAATCTAGAACTCCTCCGAGGGTCAACACACCGCCGAGAGTCGGGACACCTCCCCGCAGCGAGACTCAGACTCCGCCGAGATTCTATACTCTTCCACGGAATTACAAGGAACAGACACGAGAGCCTGTTAGAGAGATTCCGATCCAGCACATATCAGCGCGGTCAGGTTCCCCGTCTGTATCCAGTCAGAAGGGACATCCCTTCCCGGATTATCCCGGTGCCAAATCTGATGTACCCAGACCTGACTATCCAGGGGCAAATAACTCTGCACAGAACTGGGGACATGGCAATAATGGTGGAAATCCGTACCCTCAACAACCTCAGCCACAGATGCAACAGGGGCAGGCTCCTTACCCAGGACAGTCACAGGGGATGCCCCAGGGATACCCACAACATAGTCAAGGACAACAACCGTCTTACCCACAGTATTCACAGCCCCAGGGCCCGGGCTTCCCACAACAACCGCCTGCACAACAGCAGCAGGGCTTCACGCCCATGCCTCAACCTCATACTGTGCCAAATATGCACCAAACTATGCCAGGTAACCATGGTTACCCTCAACCACAGCCAGAGTGTCCTCCGCCGAACCAACAACAGGAGGTTGTCTATAATATACCAATAGTCAGAGAGCAGAATAAACCAAACCAGCCTCCTGCTAGTCAGCCTGCAGGACAGAGTCAGCCCGGTCAGGGGTACGAGACATGGCCAAGACAACCTAGACCTGCGCAACAGTCTGAGCCTGAGTACCCATACCCAGCGCCCCCGCAACAGTTTCAGAGACAAGCTACACCCCAGCGACAACAAACCCCGGAACCTATGCAACATTCAAATCAACACTCTGATATGACAGATTCTAGTGGGAATGTGACAAATAATGCCAAAGATGCGCATCATATAGACACAAATAATGTACAAACACAACCAGCAAAGCCAAAGGGGCCAAAAACTGCTATTGAACAAATTCATGACATTCTGTCAGACTGTAAACAATATGAGGATAGAGTTACTAAGTTCACCGGTGCAAAGACAGATAAGGAATATAAATTCTTGGAAGAGATGCTGACACGTAACTTGTTAAAACTTGACGGAATTGAGTCGGGAAATGACATGAACATTCGTCAGTCGCGTAAAAATGCTGTGAAAGAAATCCAGTCGTTTTTGGATCAGCTGGAATTAAAAGCTTTCAGCCAAGAAATGTCTGTGCCTGAACAAGCAAGTCAACACATTCAACAAACTGCTAATCAACAAAGTGGACATGTGGATAACTCTAGTGATAACAAAAGAAATAGTGGAACTGGTGAAGGAATGGATCAGACTGTGAGTGGAGACTCCGATCAAACTCCACAGAAAGACGATAGGAATGTGAGAGAAATGGTGATGGACAGTGAGGTTGTTTGTTGATAAGTTAACTCTTTCTCAATCGACGAAATTTTAGGGTCATCTACTTTAAAAGCCGCTGAAGAAGACTTACTGTATGCTGGTAAAGTTAGGATTTGTGTATGATATAGCATAGAAAACGTTGAGAAAAATGGAGAAAATGGTGATAATCAACATTTTCTTCTTTTGCCTTAATGTTTTGCCAAGTGCTTTCCATCAGGGACGTGAAAAACAAGTCTTGTTCGGGAAAGGATGTACTCTTTCCCAAATGACAATATATATTTCTGGTCCAATTTAAATGGAGTTGCAGATGAAAAAATTAATGCTGAATCATGCACAAATCACAAGGTTCTAACATTAAAAAACCTTGGAAGGAAAAGGAGAAAATGCTGATTGACAGCATATTCTTCTTTTCACGCAAGGTTGTCTATATTTATGCACACAAATCGGGTTGTCAAATAGTGTCATGATTTGGGAATGGGTTAATTTATAATATATATAAGTTGAGATATTAATGATCTGAGTTGACTGTTTGAAACGGAATTTGTTAACCCTTCCGAAATGACTTTAGTACTGGTTCAAATTAAAAGGAGCAGTAAATCATGAAATTACAAATATGGTAGTAAACATTTTGGTTCAAATTTCAAAGGGTTAGAAATGTTGAGGGAAAAGGAGAAAATACTGGTTTCCTAACATTATTTTTGTTGAAGTGATCAAAACCAGGATTTGTTTAGAAAGGGTTAGATGTACAGTCGACACTCGTTGTGTCGAAGTCGGAGGGGCCGTCAAAATACCTCGACATATCCGGAGTTCGACACATCCGATTTTGTTCGGCTTCGAGATATTTGATATTTGACCGTTTTTGAAACTTATCAAGTACGGATATTATTAAAATATAGTAGGAAAAGGAAAGAAATTGCTCGTGTTGAGCAATTTCTATCCTTTTCCTACTATATTTCAATGGTTATATTCGGTTCGAAATTATTTTGTTTTGAATAAATTATGTCAATAGATGAGGGAGGGACCAGATTTGAACTTCGACTTAAGCTGAAATTCGACTTATCCGATGTCGACATAACGAGTGTCGACTGTAAATTATGTCAATTATTTAAGGTAGTCCACCCATAATGAGATTCACCAAACTCCACACAGTGACAATGCCTAACATTATCACTGCAGGCATATGAATCACGTGACCATGGTGAATGTCACGTGATATCGTAAAGATGGCAAAAATTTATTTATATTTCTGACATCATTTTTTAAATCCAATTATGTTTTTGTTTTGATTCATATCTGACACCTCATATTCTTAAAACATCACTTAAAGCATGTTTACTTTTTTCAAATAAAAATCAAAATAAAAAAAAATCAATTATCTGAAATCTTGGTAACTCAAGCTGTGCCGGCAGAGATTAACTGTGAAGGAGATTGGAGATTCACAAGATGTCAGAATTTTTCGTGTAACATAATAAACATTTGTAAGATATCAGATCTGGAATTGTTACAAGTAAAAAGATTGGGTTTTCTGCCACAGGATGTTTACGGCATCGCCAGAAAAATTTATGTCGCATGAATATCATTTAAGGTGGACTACATTAAATTTGTAAAAGAGAGTGACTGTGTATATATATTATTTTGTGGATATAAATGATTATGTGCAATAAGTTTGAAAAGCTGAGAGTATATTGTTACAGTAATGCAAGAGTTTTGTTGTTATAATTTACTTCCTTCAAAGGTATTTGAATTTCATGTAAATGATTAAGCCATTAACAACTTCAAATGATTTAAGGATATGCAGTCAGCAGTCTTATTTTGGGTTTTAAGATTTTAAAGGAATATTGATCAAAAAGGAAATGTTGGTAATGAATATGTTCTCATGTTTTAACTTTTTCCCAAACAAGACTGAGGTTTGACATGCCTAGTAGAAATGGCTTGGGAAAACATTGAGACAAAAGAAGAAACTGCTGATAACCAGCAGTTTCTCCTTTTGCCTTAATATTTTCTGATCTATTGTATACACTAATTCCCTCTATCAACATGCATTTCGCTTTGTGTAGCAGCTTTCCAACCGGAACACTCTTAAATGTTGCTGTTTGGGAAAGGGTTAAAACAAATCATTCAATAAAGGGTTGATATGAAGAAATTAGTTTGAAAACTTTAATGAGACAATGAAATATCAAGATCATTCAATTTGAAAACTGCTGTATATGATTAATCAGATGTTGATAAAGAAAGGGTTGTGTATACTATGATTTAGCATAGAAAGAATTGGGAAAAAGGGAGAAAATTTTGGTGAAAGTTTTTTTTTCCTATTAGGGATAGTATGAATATGAAAACCAGGTCTTGTTTTGGAAAAGTTCTTTAGTTTTGAAATTGTATTGGCTTAGAAATCGATCTGATTATGTATTTGATTTTATGTTTGTTAATGTTTATTGTTTCATTTTCACCCATTACAAAATGAATTGACGACTTAAACCTAAAATTTAAATTCGTTTCATATCACAAATAAAGAAAAAAATATTTTTAAACAATTTCAAAGATTTTTTTCTTCTTTTCATTTTATGATTTCACAAAAATGTTTTGAACCAATTACTAAGCCTTTTGGTGTCTTCATAAACTTTTTAATTTAGGTTGTTCAAGAATTTGTCATTGAGGAATAAATTGAAGATGATTATGGGCATATCGCCTTCTTATTACTTTATTGATCCTTCCTGGAGACCGTGTTCTTACCATGTTTTTGATTTGTTTTGTGTGTGTGTGAATGTTTTATGTGTTTCAAAATAAAGCTTTAAATCGTTGGTTGTATTATATAGACACTGCTTACTCGATGTGAGCAGACAATATTTATTTGATAGTTAAAATAAATGATACTGTATGATAAAACATATGGGTTTCTTTACTATTTAATCACTTCCAAATCAGGACCTGGTTTTGACGTCCCTATGGATAGTGGGCTTGAGAAAAATGTTTGAGACCAAAGAAGAAAATGCTGATAATCAGCATTTTCTTCTTTTGCCTCAATATTTTCTGTGATATATTGTACACAAATCTTATCTTTATCAAAATCCTCAATTTGAACTAATTGAACTACCCATACTTGTTGCAGTTTGACTGGCTTTATTTTACCTAGATGTTCCATGGGTGTCAAGTCAGAACAAAGACAGCCCCACAAGCTCAGTGTTTAACCGGTGTAAATGCTCCAAAATTCAAAGATATTGCAGATTACAATTTCAAGTAAATGTGGTTTTACATGTTTTGGTCTTTAAGGAAAGAAAGATTGTGGGAAATAAAGAAATTGCTTGTCACAAACAATTTCTTCATCTCCCACAATGTTTTCCAAAGCCATGGGTTTATGTTCAACAACTCGTTACACAGGGGTTGCTGGTTTGATCCTCCGCCACTCCGGACTTTTGGGTGAGACTTTGGGCTTAGGTCCAGTCTCCATAATGGTCCTAGCTTAAATAATGTTACAGCCCTAGTGTCGTCGCATGCGTTGGGTACTCACCTAAACAACTGTAACCTGGCTGATTCATTTTCCAAAGAAGACATTGCTTTGACATCACAAATCAAAAAGACGTGAGAAAACATTGAGACAGACGAGGAAAATGCTGATAATCAGCATTTTCTTCTTTTGTCTCAATATTTTCCATGCTACATTGTCACAAATGCTATCTGTCGACATCCATTGTGTCTGCAACAGCTGGGAAAATCGGACTACCCTAAATATTGTCGTTTGGGAAAGGGTTAAATCATTAGAATTTTAGAGTTAAAGCACCAATATTTCGCACAGATTATGAGATACTTCCATGGCGGGTATTCATGTGACAAAGTACCTTTGATATTTTTCATTGATTCTGTCAATATTTGATCGATTTGAGAAAAAAAACAACAACTGCTGTTTGTTTGTCGCCAACTACTAGTATCAACTGATTTTAACCCTTTCCCAAACAGCACCTGGTTTTGGCGTCAGTAATAGAAAAGGCTTGGGTAAACATTTAGGCAAAAGAAAAAAATGCTGATCATCAGCATTTTCTTCTTTTGCTTCAATATTATCCATGCTACCAAAAGCCCATCTTTTTCAACATCCATTTGTTGTCTGCAACAGCTTTCAAATTAGACAACCCTAATACATGTATTTTGTTATTTCGGCGGTAACATCCCAATTGGTCTACTCCCATTTCGTCTACTGTATTTTTAGTGCCTTGAGTCCCAATTCGTCTACTGTCCCAATTCATCTACTTTCATGTCAAATTATCAATAAACAACATTATTTTTTGTTTTAAGAAAAGAAATTAAGTCATTATATCCACAAATGAAATAAAAAAGCAAATATTTAAGTAAATTCATATAATATCATATTGATATACAAAGTATAGAAAAGTAGACGAAATGGGAATTATGTCCAAAATAGTAGACCATTTGGGAGTAGACGAATTGGGAGTAGACCAAATGGGATTAAACCATTTCGGCAAGGGTTTAAAAAAGATCTACCACGTCCAGCTAATTTATGATGTTTTCCGCCACCCGCCTAATTCATTTGGTCAAGTAGCAACAAAATCTTTCTCTCCCGATTCTCTGAAAAACGCTGTGCCACGTGATTCCCCGCCGTGTAGAACGTCGTGTTGTTACTGCGCTGAATAGGGACCAATTGTATCCAGTAAACCGTGACGTTATTTCGGACAAACAATAGTATTTCGTTGGTGTTGCTATAAAATCTCGTAACTACGGCTTGTTTCAAGCCGTAGTTACGAGATAATATAACAACACCGACGGTTTATCAAAACATAACAGTAAATCTGGTCTACTTTTAGCACAAAATTCATTGCTATTATTGACGATTTTCTGAATTTGCCGTGTCACGTGAAATGCCGTGATTTTATTTCGGCTGAATTTGTTGACCGTCACCGATACGCTATGTCCATCATTGAGTGCACTGGGCGCGCTTAATTAACCTTTTCCAAAACGATAGAATTGTAGGGTGGTTCAATTTGAATGCAGCTGCAGACGACAAAATGCATGTTGATATTGAGATAATTTGTGTTTTAAAAAAGCAAAAAAGGTATTGAGGCTAAAGGAGAAAATGCTGATTATCAGCATTTTCTTCTTTTGTCTCAATGTTTTCTCAGATCTTTTCTATTACGGATGTCAAAACCAAGTCTTGTTTGGGAAAGGGTTAAGCAGGCATGAAATAAACAATTAAAAAGACAGGTGGTTGTCATATAGACACAGTATAGACGTGTGCGACCAGTCAACGAAACGTCGATGTAGGTAACGTACTTGACGTTGCGTTAACGCATAAGTTACGAAATTTTAGACCGGTCTGAAATTAAAGAATTTGAGGACTAACGATTCTTGGAACGAAACTGTGCAAAGCATGCGTCCTTGCACTAGACCACGGCACCGCACAAAAAGAAGAAGACAACAAAACAGAAACGGTCGTTTGGGAAAGAGTTCAACTTTATCCTAAAGAAAATCTGGTTTTCACGCCCATAATAGAAAAATTCTGGGAAAACACTGAGACAAAAGAAGGAAAGGCTGAAAACCAGCATTCCCTTAATTTGCTTTAATGCTTTTCTTTGTGCAATACAATTCACAAATTCTACTTTTATAGAGGTAGGCCTAGAATACCCGTAATGTGGCCATTTTGATATTCACAAAACTTCGGATTTTTCGAAAGTCGTCGTTACGTAATCGGGCGCAGTCTTTCACTTTCGGCGGTAGAAGGTTCCACCGCCGAATGTTTTCGACGTCGCCCGAATTATTCCGATGTCGCGGAATTCTCAATCGGGCCACCTCAGAATTTTGTCGCTTGGGAGAGGGTCAATAAAAACCAAACGTAATTGGATCCTTGGGTAGAGTCTTTGTCGAAGACCCTAACAAAGGCTTGGCCAAAAAACGAGAAAATCAAAATGATTTCTTATACATGTACATGTATTTCCCAATAGGGAACGATTTTATCCATTTAGCCGTGACGGAATTTCGAACTAACAATGGTATTTCGTAGGCGTTGTTATAAAACCTCGTATCTACGGTTTGAACCAAGCCGTAGTTACGAGATTTTATAACAACTCTAACAGTTTTATCAAAACATAACAGTAACCAAAATGTATTTCTAGCACAAAATTAATTCCTATTTCCAAGCCAAAATGGACCCCCCACGAACACTTGGGAAAAGGCCCGTCGGATCTATCTGTGGGAAAATAAATGCACGGACTTGCGTGAATCCATGTTTGTCGAGTTTGCCAATTTTTTTCGTCGAATTTACAAAAAATTCAAACATGTTTCAGAAGCTGACGCTATTTTGTTATTCTAGTTTGACAACTCTATGGAAAATGAGGGCATAGACGCGACGTCAAAAGTTGGGGTACACGCGTGAAAAACGTTACTCAGTGTACTAAATGGGAAACATTTGTTTCTTGTAAACAAACATATAGAATAATTCCATACCATCGGAATCCTGTTATTTTGTTCTTTTATACCATATATCTTTCGACTAACTGAGACAAAAATAACTGCATTGTTTTCTCTTTGTATTTTTCAACTAGCCTCCTTTAACCCATTATCACACTTTTTGACTCCGTACATGTTAATGCTTTTGGAAAACATTGAGGAAAATGAAGAAATTGCTTGTGACAAGCAATTTCTTCATTTCCCACAATGTTTTCTACCCAAAATGACCATTCTTTTTTAAAATTTCATTCACTTGAAATTATCGTCTGCATCATCTTTGAATTTGGACCAGTCTAGAATTTTGTCGTTTGGTAATGGGTTAACACCTTTCACAAATAAATCCGAGTTTTGACTTTCCTAATTGAAGTGACTTGAGAAGACATTGACACCAAAGAAGAATTAAATACTGATAACCAGCATGTTCTCCTTTTGCTTCAATATTTTGCCTAAGTATATTGTAGGCATGGATATATTCTTCCTTTGTCTGCGGTCTTAAACATCTCTTTTTGGTAAATGGTTAACGCAATTCACCACAAAGTGTTAGATTAACTAAAACTTCTAAAAACCGGGGGGGGGGGGGGGGGGGGGGACTAAAAAGCTATACGACGAAATAATTAGGGAGCGTATCAAATGATACAAGATAAATTTTTGATGCATAGCATTCAAAGTAGCCCAGAATCTTTTGGCCAGCAATAATTCAAAAAGTTTCTGCACGGTGTCTACTTGAAAATGATGGGAACAAGCACTAATTACCGATGTTTAGGTCAAATCAAATAAGAACTATGTGTCTAGGATGGGTAAAAGAAATCTTTAAAATTAAGTTTTTGTGATACCAATGTTTAATCGTGATAATATGGCCTTGATTTGTGCATTCGATTTGGCGCACCAGTATGCTATTACAAACGTTCAGACTTTGATAGTTTCAGATCAAATTGGCAGTGGTAATAATGTTTGTTTGTTTGTTTGACTAAATTTGTGGACTAAATCATTTAGCAAGTGGCAAAAATCCGACAGTTTCAATTTCAATGTACACGACAAAAACAATCCATGTCAAAAGTGTATGTCATAGTATACAAATATTAGTAGAAAATAAAACATTTCTGAATATATCTGGATTTCTCAGATCCCACATATTTTCTCACTATTATTATATCCCTTATTTTACTTATTAGGGGTGTCAAGACGAGATCTATCTTGTTTTGGACATGGTACATTCTGTAACCATAGCTTGAGCAAGACGAAGTAAATAAGTGTAGGTTATCCATAAACACTGCTTTTTATACATTATCTGCTATATATTTTATATCTTTATATTTTACATCAGTTATATTCTTGATGTACCCGGTAGAAAAATAAATTGGCGTGGCAAATGATTGTAAAACATGAAATAAATACTAAACGACATTCTGTCAGTTTGAATCTACTACATGTAATGAAGAAGCTTTGAGAGCCAATCATGGGTGTTGATCAGACGGTATGTATGCACTAGCCGATGAGGATCTAAACTGACACGATTTAAAAACGCAAAACACGTTTTCATTAACCATTCCTTTCCTGTTGCCTTGATCGGCACCATATTTGAAGACATGTATGAGAAAATGTATACCCTTCACGCCCCAGCGATGTTGTCGTGTTTTCTGTACACTATCCGGACATCTGAACCGTCCATCACTAAATGCTCGTGTGTCTCGTGCATTCAGACCACGAGTTAAATCACTAAGATTTTTTGTGTACAAATTGTCACTTTGATTTACTTATTGAAAACATACGAGAACAACGAAAGAAAATTGTGTACAAAATGCTGAGGCTTACTTTGCGAAAAAGGAACCGAGTTTTTTGGGTTTTGGTTTGCTGTGTTTCGCAAATTAAGGTAGCTAGACGCTTTAATGTAGCCGAATCGACGGTTCCAAGGTTTATGAGACGTGTAAACGACACGGGAAGATTTAAAGACCACCCACGTCCCGGTCAGCTGCGTGTAACAACTGTACGTCAACATAATTGTATACGTTAACGTCACTAACGCAACAGATTTGTGACGGGTCAGTCTGCAGCAAATTCTATGGTTGGTAATCGCGGGTGACCAATACATCGCGACATGGTGATAAATCGCCTAAGAAAACACGGGGTTCAGTGTCGTCGTCTTGTTTGATGCCAGGCTCTTGACGCAACGTGCATTTTGGCATAAGCTGACGTCCATTCTGGCATTATTCGTGGTTTTAAAGGTCATTTTCTGTCTTGTTATGTTAATAATTGTAACATTTACAATTTTACATGGCTGTACATCGGTTTTGTAAGATGTAGGAGATACCATTTGTAAAAGTACTTTTTTGCGTTTTTAAATCGTGTCAGTTTATGTTTGACTATTTGCTTGCTAATAATGTCAACCATATGGTCAATCGAGTCATTTCCCTAAAGTTCACAATGAGACTTATTTAGCTATATCGGAGATATGGAGCTGATGGCGCCGAAATGGAGATTGTTATTACAATAACTTGGTGGTCGTAATATGAATTCACATTTATCTAACGTCAATATCAAATACTTGTAAATGCAGCAAATATTTTGAAAAAAAAAATCAAGAATTTCAAGCTCGACCAAAAGCAATTTCCATGTCGCTACCGCGACTACAAAGGCGTCATTCCGCGTTTTATCTTGTCGCGTGACCCTTTGAAGCATTCTGGTTTAAACTGATATAATCATTTCCCAAATAGTAAAATTTAAGTTAATTTGAATTGATAAAGATGTTCAACATACCATGGAAATATTTTGGCAAACAGAAAAAAATGCAGGGGTCCGTTTTATCAACGATCAACGATCGTACGATTTGTTTTTGCGTAATTACTTGAAACAGCAAACCTGATTGGCCCAATCTGATTTCTCGTGCAATCGGATGTTTAGTTACACAGTTTACACAAAATCGTGGTCGTAAGATCGTTGATAATACGGGCCCCTGGTTACCAGCATTTTTTCTTTCGCCTCTATATTGTCCAAGCCTTTTCCTTTATGAAGCTTAAAATCCAAAGCTTGTTTAGAAAAATGTTAAAGGGCTTACATTCACTGACATGAGTATAAAATAATCATACCATAGCATTCGATAAAATACAAAATTAAAGTTTACAGAAACAATCATGTTTTGAATGCTCAATGAATTGCACATGTTCAGCAGCTGAACTTAAACAAATGAAAAAAAAAAATATCGTCGTTGTTTCGTTTTCGGAAAATTTTAAAGGGGAGGGAATAAAGTATAATAACTTTTTCCAAACTGAAATGTTTTACTTGAAACTTGGAAATATTGTTCATAAATAATGTATCATTGATACTGATCGGTAAAAATATCTCAAACCTGCAAGAATTGTCTAAATTGGACACACAAGTTTGTACTTTGAAAATCGCTGGAACCGACATACGAGGTTTTGCATTTACACCGACGATATGTAAAAAAAATATGAAAGAAATAATAGAGCGCTAGCGAGATTTGAAATCATGACTTATAAGCTATGATGAACTCTTAGTCCGGTGTCGTAACCACTGCACCACTCAAGCATTTACATATGATAAAGCTTATAAAAGTTTAAACTATTAACACAATTTGGATTTGTCCCTATCGAAATTGAAGGATATAAAACAATAAACAAATTCATATTTTATGCAGTATATTTCCTCGTGAATGTCTTAACATGTCAAAAAAATCTACTTTTAATTTGATTATCCTTATTGACATACATTTCAGCCATTTTCAACAAATAGGTCGAACATTTTGTACAATGCATGGTCGTCTAACAAACTCTACACGGGCATATCTCATAGCTCATGGCTCGGCTGCCAATGAAAAAGTAAAGTGTATTTGAAGAATTAATGAAAACTTTCTTATTGATTTAAAAAATATACAAAAAAGGGGAAAAAAAGAATCAAGCGTGAGTGGGTCTCGAACCTATGGAACAAAAGTGTTCAGGCTTTGGTAAGCCTAACACTCTATCCATTAGACCACAGCGGCACTTGCATCAAGTTATACTAAAACAAAATTAAAATATATTAGTATTTATCAGATTAGATTGGTTATCGCCCCTGAGTTGGTCCATAGAAATAACGAAACACATTAGTAAATACCAAAACACATTTACAGTATCGATTTTGGAATGGATCAGTTCATAGTGAATATATATTACCGTTATTTATTCAACACTTCATACAAAATTCTCTTCTTGCTGTTATTAAGCATACACAACAATAGTTAACATGATGTGTTATAGTTCTTCGTGTGTTTCGGTATTTCTATGGACCGATCCGGTCACATGATTGAGCGGTTAGTAATTCGCATCTGGGTAAAATTAAAATAGTATACAAATGCAAGTTTCATGCATTGTATTTCCTCGTAAATGGTGTAAGCATATAAAACAAACATGTTGTTAATGTAACAATCATTATCAACGTACAATTTCACTAGCTTCAACAAATATGTCGAACACTTTGTACAATAATCGCCTCCCTAACTCTGCACGTTAATATTTTAAAATCGTTACAAAGGTAGCCCAGCTTAAGGCTGGGCTACCAATAAATGAACAGCCCATTTGGTCTTAATTAGGTTACTACGTTTAAACCTTTACTAAAACTACTAAAACAACGCAATTGTGGGTTAGTCCAAAGTGAAAATTGCTGCAGACGACACAATGGATGAGAATTAAAATATGATACGCTAACAGTATAGCACCGACAATATTTAGACAAAATTCATTCATTTATTTCAAAAAGGCTTTAAACACACATTGTGTTTTTAACCAACAAACAATACAACAGTACAAATATATAGACATATGCTGGTCATCTGCATACACTTCTTTTGCCTCAACGTTTTTTCCAGTTAGGGACGACAAAAGCAGGTCTTGTTTTTGTGAGAGTTAACCCATTACCAAACAACAAAATCCTTGATTTTTCCAAATTGGAAGATGTTGCACAGACGACAATTTCAAATGAATGAATTTCAAACGTTGTTGGTCTTCTGGTGTAGAAAAAATTGTGGGAAATGAAGAAATTGCTTGTCACAAGCAATTTCTTCATTTTCCACAATGTTTTCCAAAGCCATTATCTTGTTGGGAGTCAAAAAGAGTCAATGTTGTGCGGTAATGGGATAATGTAGGGAGTTGTTTGTTTTTCGTGAATTTTCGGGCTTCAAAATTATGCGTCATTTTTCGAGAAAAATCTCTAGGTTCAAAGCACATGTATAACGTACATGATGTAAACATTTTATTTACTAGTTTTTGGCCCACGAAAGCGTGTGTGTCATTTTCGAGAAAATTCTTATTAGGTTATACTTTTCTCTCGAGAGTAAATGATTCACCTTTGTATAAAATTTTAAACCAAAACCAGACGGCAAAAATACAGACTTGTCCAAATTCAAGGGTGTTGCAGACAACAATTTCAAGGGCACGGAATTGTACGTTTTTGTTGTTTTTGCAGGCCCGTAGGAACAGGGGGTAGGGGGCTAAGCCCCCTCCAAAGTTGGCCAAAAATGCAGAATTTTCCTAATTTTACACTGAAATTTTGGGCAAAATCCAATTTAGCCTCCTCCCCAATATTCAGACACTGGGGCTTGAGCCCATCCAATATGAAATTGCTTCATACGGGCCTGTTTTGTGTATGGAACATTGTGGGAAATGAAGAAATTGCTTGTCACAAGCCATTTCTTCACTTACCACAATGTTTTCCAAAACCTTTATCCTATAGGCTAAGGCGTCAAAAGGCATCACTGTTTGGGAATGGGATATAATTATTAACTACTAGTATTCGAGAAGAGTCTGTAGAAAACGGCGAACGGAAGTGTTTTTTTTTTCTTCCCAAAATGTTTCTAAAGTTTTTATTTTTCTGCGAGTATGAAAACTCAGTTTAGAACAAGTCTACTTTATGCTTGCCACGTCGTGCGGCTGTTGTTTTCTACTCACCAGGAAAAGACATGGGACGTTTTGAAAGATATGCAGAGATTTTGAAATGTACGAAATTTAACATTTTTGGTCTTTCTGTGTAGAAAACATTGTGAAAAATGAAGAAATTGGTTGTTGCATTTGCTACAATGTTTTCCAACGCCTTTATTTTTTTGGAGTCAAATATCGTCAACATGTGAGAAGTGGTTTTAAGGTAGAATAACCGTGATGTGGCCATTTTAAGATTTACAAAACATCTGAATTTCCGAGCGGCACTGAATACGTATCCGAATCTATTCGGGCGCGAGCGTAAACATTGGACGGTGAAAATTTCCCTCGCCGAATGTTTTCGACTGAGCCCGAATAATTCCGACGTCGCGCGTATCTCATTAGGGCTGGACTACCTTAATATTCTCAGTTTAGAACTGTCATGCTAAAAGGGCCCATCTGAGGGGCATGCGTACCAATGAAGTTTGTAAAACTGAAGCCAAAGTTGTTTGGTCGAGTTCGCCGCTTTTTGATACTCCTAAAGATGAAAGCTCTGGTTCAGAAGACGTTGTAGAAAAAAAAGAAATTACTTGTGACAAGCAATTTCCTCAAGAAAATTGGGAAATTTTGGGCGATTTGGTGAAATGTAGTAGTCCATTTTTCACAATACTTTCCCGGAAAGATCACAAATAAGTTTTGAAAAGAATGTCTGGGCAAGGACTTCCAGCCTCTGCCTAGGTGCTTGGCTTCTTATTTATAAGCCTGTACAAATATTTTAAATTGCAACATTTTTGTAAGAAGATCTTTCAGGACTTGGGCCCCGTTTACTATTGAAATTACGAGCATTTTAGTGTAAATTATGTTACAACACATTTGATTGATTGAACGTAAAATATTACCCAATCAGAATGCTTACATTAAACAATCAGAATGCTTACATTCAAATTTAAGCAAAAAATACTGGTAAATTCGTTTAGTGATACGGGCCTTGGTCTTTTGGGTTTTGGGATTTTTTGTACATCGGCCATTCGTGGTGTTGGGCCTTTTTTTATGACGCCCATCATTTGGGGAGCTTGAAAGGAAGACATGGAACACTGTCATAAATTCAAAGCCGCCGCTTGTATTTATTGCACTGTCAAAGTTCTATTAGACAGAACAAAAAAATGTAACAAAGTAATATAAGAAAGTACAAAAATACAGTTGTGAATTTATCATTTTTGAAAACAAGAGTTGTCCGCGGACAACGTAGCTCGCCTATACGGGAGCTTGTAAAAAAACAGCTAATTTTTTAAAAGTAGGTCAAACTCCAAGGTCAAGGTCACAAGGTTAAGGATCATGGTCACAAATGAAAGGTCTTGGCAGGAGGTATCCATGTGTGAAATATCAAGGCTCTATCAATAATAGCGCATGAGATATAGACCAGGTTAAAGTTTTTTCAAAAGTAGGTAAAACTCCAAGGTCAAGGTCACTAGATCAAAGGTCGTGGTCCCAAATGAAAGGTCTTGTCGAGATGTATCCATGTATGAAATATCAAGGCTGTATCTCTAATAGTGCCTGAGATATAGACCAGGTTAAAGTTTTTCAAGTGAAGACGCGACGGGACGGGACGCCGACACTAGGGCTGTGACATTAGCTCCCCGGACATAAAGACCCGGCTCGCTAAAAAGAATTAAGTAGAAAAAATAATATATAATTATAATAAATAAATGATGAATAGATACAACTTCTTTGCTTCAAAACAATTCATATTGTCATCATGTATCTACAATTTTTTTTCAGAATTCCGGCAGTTGCTGTTGTTCTCGTGTCACACAATTCAATGCCATGCCTATTATCTTACAATGACACTTTTCGACACCACACATGATAAAGGCATTGAAAAACTTTGTGGAAGTTGAAGAAATTGCTTGAGACAAGCAATTTCTTCATTTCCTACAAAGTTTTCTATCCCAAAAATCATAAAATTTAAATATTTCTTTACATAGAAAATGTCATCTGCAATTTCTCTCAATGTGGATAAGCTAACTAATTTGTCGTTTGGAAATAGGTTAACAACTGAAGCAATGTCTTCAACAATAGTAGCAAGACTAACATGGTTCAGAGAGTAAAATCTTTAACCTTTTGCCTAATCAAAACCTAGATTTGATGTCCTTTATAGACAAGACATGGGAAAACATTAAGGCAAAAGAAGAAAATGCTGATAATCATCATTTTCTTCTTTTGTCTCAGTATTTTCTGTGCTATATTGTATCTATTTTGTTGGCAAATGCAAACATTGTGATTGTTTGCTGTTCGGGAAAAGTTAACCTTACATCATATTTGATAATTATAAATATGCTCAAATACATATTCAAATGGTCTGTGTCAAATTTCGGAAATTGGGAACAATGAATAATACAATAATGTACAAGTCTAAGGTGAGGCCTTTAGACCTATGACTCACATATTCAAATCGCTTCTGAAAATGATAAAAAAAAAAAAAAAAAAACACACACAATAATTCAGTTATCAAAGTTCACTTTTAGAAATTGATTCCAAAATTGTTGTGAAATTATTGACTATGCACATTTTATATATGACTCATGTTCTTACTTTTTTGCAATTTGTTATTTGTTAAGATCTTTGTAAACCATTGTATATTTGTACTGTTTGTTGGCTAAAAGCACAATGTGTGTTTAAAGCCATTTCGAATGAATGAACATATATGTATAATAAACCCAAACCGGTTGGTAATAATAAATTGCAAAAGCTTACATTATACAATATATAACAACAATATTTCTACATTCAATTAATGACAAATTCTTTGCGTTTTTCTATCTTTTCCTGGCCCCGATTTCTTGAAAAAACTTAAGTATGTTCTCATGCTCAAATCTGAGCACCGTGCTCAAATTGCACGAAATTCATGTGAACTTCAATCGAATACCCTTCAAAGTAGGAGAGTATTCCTTTGAAGTTGAGCATGTTATCACGAGTATGTGCTTAAGTTTTTTCGAGAAATCGGGCCCTGGTTTTGCTGAAAAGGACACTTAGATAGGCACTCCGTTTTTTTTTTACAAATTTGATCGGACAGAGCTACCTGTAGATAAGAGGGGGTGAATGCATTTCAAAATGCAATATTTCATGAACTGTTAACCAAACCCTATGTTGTGGGTACTCATTTGTATTGTCTCATCGAGATGATTCAAATGAGTACCCACAACATAGGGTTTGGAATTGAATAATAACAAAGTTAGAATGTCTTCATCCCTTCTATCTGTTGCTCAGGTTAGAGGTTTGGTGGAAATATTGAGGCTAAAAGAGGAAATGCTAATTATCAGTATTTTCTTCTTTTGCCTCAGCAGTTTCCCAAGCTATTTCTGTTTGGGACGTAAAATCCAGTTTTGTGTGGGAAAGGCTTAATAACAGTGCTTAAAAAAAATGTGTATCTTTTAAGTCCTTTCCTTTACTGCTGCATCATCCAAGCTGTTATTCACGAACCAAGTTAACCCTTTACCAAACGGCAAACTTTTAGACTCCTCCAAATTCAAAGATGTTGCAGACGACAATTAAAACTGAATGAAATTTTATATTTTTATGTCTTTTTGTGTAGAAAATATTGTGGGAAATGAAGAAATTGCTTGTCACAAGCAATTTCTTTATTTTCCACGATGTTTTCCCAGGCCTTTTTCTTGAGAGGCGTCAAAAGGAGTCATTGTGTGGGAATGGATTAACTTGTTTTGACGTCCCAAAAAGAGAATATCTGGGAAAACATTGAGATAAAAGAAGAAGAAATGCTCATAATTAGCATTTTCTCATTTTGTCTGAACATCTTCTCGACTAAAATATTTACAATTCTATCCCAGAAATTATTGAGGTAAAATGTGTATAAATTCTTTTCATAGACTAATGACTATCAATTTGATCATCTGCAAATTCTTCAAATTGAGCACCCAAAAATATGGCAGTTTGGGAAATGTTTAAATGGCCCTTTAAATTGTTAGTTGTGTTCCAAGAGCATCCCGAATCTTTTGCATCTTCTCCTTGACCGCCGCATCGTCCAAGCTTTTATTCGCGAGCCAAGTGACCGCCTTATTCTTTATCATTTCCCACTCATCGTAACGATTGTTGAAATTCACCTCCAGCCAGACTAGAACAGCAAGCGTAGCGACAACATCGTCATCCTGTTAATAGATTAGAAAAATTAACCCGTTACCACAAGATTAAAATTTATACTTGAAATTTCAAAAATCTTTCCATTTTAGCTGACAAAAAACATTGTGAAAAATGAAGAAATTGCTTGTCACAAGCAATTTCTTCATTTTAAACAATGTTTTCCATAGCCTTTTCTTGTGAGGGAGTCAAAAGGCATCATTGTGTAGTAATGGGTTAATAGACTTATTAAGATAATGATTTTTAATTTAGAAGGCAATGTCAAACTAACCTGTGAATTTCACAGTGTGAAAGATTAAGGTCTTTCAGAACTTTGCTCTCAACTTTCATCATCTTGCACAATTTAGCATCGAGTTTCCAATTATTACTAATTCACGGGTGGTAAACAGAGAAACTAGCTCCAGAAATAGTCAACGGTATTTCATTGCCTCGTGACATCCGGCCTCTACCGAGGTAGTTGCATAGAGCGAAAATCTGTAAACAAAGGTAGGTCACGAACACATTTTTTCTACAATTATTTATTTTACAACGAGTTTTTGAAAAATCTGGCGATGCTGTAATATGAAGAAATGGTCGAAGTTTGTTGTGCACGAGTATATACAGTGTTAGTAAGCAAATTTTGAATACAATCGTTGAAAAACATTTCAAAATCGAAAGTAAAAACTTTTTTTACTTTCGATTTTGAAATGTTTTTCAACGATTGTACTAAAACCCTGCTACTAATACCGTATACTCTCGTGCATAACAAACTTCGACCATTTCTTCATATTACAGCATCGCTGGATTTCTCAAAAACTGGTTTTAAAAGAAATAATTTTACAAAATGTGCTTGTGACCTACAAAGTTTCGCTCTATGCAACTACCTCTTTTTGGAGCTAGTTTCTCTGTTTACCACCCGTGATTTACCAGCGAAACATTGTACTACAATTATTTCTATCATTGGTTCAAAACTAACTTGTTTCTCAACTGAATTCATTTCCTTATTATTATCCAAATTAATAGACTAACTATGATAATGATTTAACCCTTTCCCAAACAAGACCTGGTTTTGACGTCCCTAAATAGAAAAGGCTTTGGGAAAACATTGAAACAAAAGAAGAAACTGCTGATAACCAGCAGTTTCTCCTTTTGCCTCAATATTTTCTATGCTACAATTTGTGCATATTCCCTCTTTATTTACTCAATTCTTTAGTCTATAACAGCTTACAATTTGAGCCACCATTAATTTCTGCCGTTTGGGAAAGGGTTAAGATCATGATTTTAAAAGGCAAGGTCAAACTAACCTGTGAAAGATTCATATCTTTCAGAACTTTGCTCTCAACTTTCAACATCTTGCACAACTTATCATCAAGTTTCCAGTTACCACCAAAACATTGTAGGACTATAATATCCATCATTGGTTCCAAACTAACTTGTTTCTCGACTGAATTCATTTCCGCATCTTCATCGGATTCATCCTCCAAAGTAAGGTCAACTTGAAAAATAAAACAACAACAATTAACCCTTTCCCAAACAACAAAATTTTAAGGGAGCCCAATTTGACAGATGGTGTAGACCACAAAAGAAATGTTACTAAAGGTGAAAGTTGTGAATAATATAGTAAAGAAAATATTGAGGCAAAAGGAGAAACTGCTGGTTATCAGCAGTTTCTTCTTTTGTCTCAATGTTTTCCTAGGCATTTTCTATTTGAAACATCAAAACAAGGTCTTGTTTGGGAAAAGATTAATCGATTCCCACATATTGGTGCCTTTTGACACCCAACAAGATAATAGTTTGGAAAACCATTTTGGTAAAGGGTTGATAAGGGTTAACATATGACCTTTAGGTAAATCAAATTGCATGGAACAGATAGATATCACTGAAAGGAAGTTACATAACAAATTTGAGCTTTGTAATACTTTTGGAGAAAAGGCAAATCATGTTAAGTTTTCGGAGTAAAATGTTAAGTTTTCGTAAAGTAAAGGGTTGGTGAGGGTTAACGGATGACCTTGAGGAAGATTAAATTACATGGAACAGATAGATATCATTGAAAAGAAGTTGCATACCAAATTTGAGATTTGTATGTCAAATACTTTTGGAGAAAAGGCAAATCGTGTTAAGTTTTCGAAGTAAAATGTTAAGTTTTCGTAGAGTAAAGGGTTGATAAGGTTATGACCTTGAGGAAAGTCAAATTGCATGGAACAGATAGATATCATTGAAAGGATGTTACATACCAAAGGACCTCTACGGATAAGGCGAGAAATCTCCCTAAAAGGCTCAAATGGAAAAGTCATTTTTCAAAACATGCAAATTGATTATTATTTCGAACTGTATTGTTAGATATGTATCTAAATCATATGAAAACTGATTTTGTACGATCAAAACGATTCGACAGGTACAGATAACTCTTGGTTTCTGCATCCTCGGAAACCCCGCGGTCATAGCTACGCTACATGACCCCTGGGACACATGGCTCTTTTAACTTTGAATTAGCCGCCGAAAATCGACCCGAAACGTGTGAGCGCAAGACCCAATCAAATAACAGCTCTCATACGTCAATGCGTTATCAGTTACAACCAAGATGGCTGCGCTCATAATAAGTATCAAACTCCAAACACCGACAATGCCTTACATTATCACTGCAGGCATATACATCATGTCGGAAATTTATATTTATGTTTCTGAAATCATTTTATAAATCTAATTTTATTTTTTTAGACCTTGAGCCACCAATAACCCCTGCTCCCCCCCAGGGGGAATTTTGAAGGGTATGATTTTCTGAAAGCTTATAACAAATGCTTCAAGATGAGCGTTGTTTGCACTCTGGCCGTTGGGGCTTTTGGCTGTAACCCTTATCTAAAACCCTTAACCCTTTTAAATTTTTTATTCAAATATACACACATTTATTTTGTCATATCTTCATTGAATTTTGGCCTACATATGTAAATATGGTATCAAATGAAAGCTTATGACTTGCTCTTTCATTTGTAGTTATTTTATGCAAATTAGCTAATTTGCATATTCATGAATATTAATGATTTTCCTTAAAATTGTCAACTTTTGATTAAAATTTGGGTAATAATTTCCAAAACAAGGCGTTTCTGTCCAGGGGGAATTTCGTAAACATGGTTTATCAGTAAGAACATTTTATTAGAAACATTTTGAGCCTTGTTTGCACACTGGCGGTTGGGGCTTTTCGGCGTGACCCTTATTCAAACCCTTAACCCTACCAAATTGTTCATTCAAATTTTGAAAATGAATTTGGTCATATCTTGGTTGAATATTTACACACAGATGTCAGAATGGTATCAAATGAAAGCTTATGACTTGCTCTTTCATTTTAAGATAATGTTATGCAAATTAGCTCATTTGCATATTCATGAATATTAATAATTTTTCCTAAAATTCAGATTTTCGACCAAAATCTGGTAAATGCTTTCCAAAACAAGACATTTTTGTGCAGGGGAATTGTGTAAACATAATTAATCTTAAAGTAAATCATATATGAAACATTTTGAGCGATGTTTGCACTTCGGCTGTTGGGGCATTTGGCCAAAACCCTTATCTAAACCCTTAACCCTATAAAATTGTTCAGTCATTTCAAAACGTTTTTTATCATATCTTGGTTGAATATTGACCTACAGATGTAAGAATGGTATCAAATGAAAGCTTATGACTGTCCCAATAATTTGCCATAAATTTTATGCAAATTATCTCATTTGCATATTCATGAATATTAATGACATTACTTAAAACTGTGACCTTTTTAGCGGGTATTTGGAAAATACTTTAACAAATATTGTGTTTCTACTCAAGGGGAATCATGTAAACATAGTTTATCTTAAAGAACATTTTATTAGAAAAATTTTGAGCAATGTTTGCAATCTGGCGGTTGGGGCTTTTGGCCGTGACCCTTATCTAAACCCTTAACCCCATCAAATTTTTATTTGAATTTTCAAAACCTTTTTGGTCATATCCTGATTGAACAGTTACTAACAGATGTCACTACAGTATCAAATGAAAGCTTATTGATGACTCTTTCATGTGTTATTATTTTTTGTGCAAATTAGTTCATTTGCATATTCATGAGAATTAATGATTTTCCTTAAAATTGTGATTTTTCAGCGAAAACGTGTTAAATACTTTCAGAAAATACTTTCAGAAACAAGGCGTTTCTGTTCAGGGGGAATTATGCAAACATGATTTATCTTAAAGAACATTATATGAATATCATTATAAGCGATGTTTGCACTGTGGAGCTTTTGGCAAAACCCCTTATCTAAACCCTTAACACTATCAAATTGTCCATTAGAATTTTCAATATGTTTTGGTAATATCATGATCAAAAATATACAAACGTCATAATGGTATCAAATGAAATCTAGTGAATTGCTTGTATATTGGCAATTTGATCATTTTTTTATTCATGAATAGTATTGATTCTTTAAATGTTTGGGATAAAACCACATTTATTGTGGAAAATCCATAAAATGTATTCCATTTGACAGTGCTAACATATATGTTAAATAGTAACCCTGTAATGTTAAGTACATAGTAACCCTGTTATGTTTAGTACAATAAATGTAGATGGTTCTTTGCATTAAATAGACATTCTAGTGTTGATCTATGTCGGTTTCCATTATAATAACCTAGCAAAACTCCCAGAGTGTAAGTAATTCCAAGATTGCCACCAAGTGTGATGTTAATCATTTTTGGTCAAATTGTCCTAGAACAGTGCAAAAAGTAAGTGTCTTAATATGGGATTCCATATGCTGATCTAATCCAGGTTTTAGTTGTAGCATTTAAATATCAGGAAAGTATTGAACTGAAGATATCTATGGCTATCGAATGCCATCCTTGAAAACATATGCCATATTGAAAGATATTGTATATGTATCGCAAGGGAACTATTTTCAATCCATTTTGAGGTTATACTATGCTGAAAGCACATATAAAACATATTTATAAGTTCGGAAGAATTTTAATGTACATTCAGCATGGGCTGTCGGTAGTATGGATCAGTTCACAGTTCACATCTGTTCTGATCTGATACAAACAAATAAATGCATCGTAAATGACTGCAATAATCTTTTGATCGCAATCGTTTATTGTCTGTACTCTAGCTACATACATACAGCGAGTACATTTCTTGATTTATGCATCTGATATGTAGGCTTTACATATGGCACCCCAAGCTTAAATTATCTGAAGTTAAAATACCTCAATAGAGCATAAAGGAATGGTAACACCAGTGTCCCTGATCTGTCAGCCACATATCAAATACACTTAAGGCCAACAAATTGACTTGGCTATGAGGAATACACAAGAAATGGCTCTCCAGACAAAATCATGCTGTTTTCTCAATGTAAATGGCAAAACATGGAGCTTGACAATTGCTTAACAATGTTATTCTGCTATATGTATGCAATTTGTCTACATTCCAGGATCTCTATTCAGCCATAAACATTACAAAAATAATTGAAACAAAAATTAATTTTATATGTGTATTAGAATAAAGTCCCACAGGTCAGACACCCTTGTATCATCATATGGCATTTAATAAAATGGTAATGTTCAAAGTCCTATTTTGCAGCAATTTTGGATTGATCAATTTGTCAACTAAACTAGATATAAGCAAGAACACCAGTACAATACATGGAATCAATTAAACTTATTTGCACTTAAACAATAAAGATTTTAAAAAATCAAATGGAAACTAAATACATACATTGATAATAAGATTTATAGGAACAAAATATGATGGGTTGCACACATTAAAATCGCAGTTACTTCCAAACAAAACATCAAATAGATCTCAAACAAGGCTTAAATGTTGTTAAAAGAGTAAACATGGATATCAGATGGTTAAAAACTCACGAGAAAGAAAAAAATCCCACCTTTTGGTAGGTATTTAACTTGAAACAATCATAAATTGTAGACAAATCATTAATATACATGCATATGCAAGTGAACCAATTTGTATAAAATAACTGCAAATTAAAGAAAACGTCATTAGCTTTCATTTGATACCATTCTTACATCTGTGGGTCAATATTCAATCAAGCTATGACCAAACACATTTTGAAAATTCAAATGAAAAATTTGATGGGGTTAAGGGTTTAGATAAGGGTCACGGCCAAAAGCCCCAACCGCCAGATTGCAAACATTGCTCAAAATTTTTCTAATACAAGAGCCGTCAGAGACGGACAATGCTCCCCGAATAAGGCATTGTCACAATAAATATATGCCATGCAGAGCTAATATAAAGCTAACAAATGTTAAGCCCCCTTTTTCCATGACATATTTTGTATACGCAAATTTTGAATAGTTTATTGTCAAGGGCATCTGATTTGCTACTCAAATATGAAATTTCATCAAATTCTGACCATTAGACTAGGAGAAATTAGAGAAAAACTGAATTTGACCTTAAGTCCCCTTTTCCCATGACGAGGCCTCAAATCCAAAAACGGGGAAAAGTACATCGGCATTATGTCCTAGGGAGTTCACATGGTAAGTTTCATTTGGCCAAAGGGTTATGGAGAAATCGCTTCGGACGGACGGACGGACGGACGGACGGACGGACGGACGGAATGACGGACGGACAGACAAAGCGGCGACTATATGCTCTCCCTTCGGGGAGCATAAAAATGTTCTTTAAGATAAACTATGTTTACATGATTCCCCTTGAGTAGAAACACAATGTTTTTGAAAGTATTTTCCAAATACCCGCTAAAAAGGTCACGGTTTTAAGTAATTTCATTAATATTCATGAATATGCAAATGAGATAATTTGCATAAACTTAATGGCAAATTATTGGGACAGTCATAAGCTTTCATTTGATACCATTCTTGCATCTGTAGGTCAATATTCAACCAAGATATGATAAAAAACGTTTTGAAATGACTGAACAATTTTATAGGGTTAAGGGTTTAGGTAAGGGTTTTGGCCAAATGCCCCAACAGCCAAAGTGCAAACATCTCTCAAAATGTTTCATGTATGATTTTCTTTAAGATTTATTATGTTTACACAATTCCCCTGCGCAAAAATGTCTTGTTTTGGAGAGTATTTACCAGATATTGGTTGAAAATCGCAATTTTAGGAAAAATAATTAATATTCATGAATATGCAAATGAGCTAATTTGCATAACATATCTTAAAATGAAAGTGCAAGTCATAAGCTTTGATTTGATACCATTCTGACATCTGTGTGTAAATATTCAATCAAGATATGACCAAATTCATTTTCAAAATTTGAATGAACAATTTGGTAGGGTTAAGGGTTTAGATAAGGGTCACGCCGAAAAGCCCCAACCGCCAGTGTGCAAACAAGGCTCAAAATGTTTCTAATAAAATGTTCTTACTAATAAACTATGTTTACAAAATTCCCCCTGGACAAAAACGCCTTTTTTAAGAAAGTATTTATCAAATTTTCGCCAAAAAATGGAAATTTTAAGGGAAATCATTAATATTCATGAATATGCAAATGAGCTAATTTGCATAAAATAACTACAAATGAAAGAGCAAGTCATAAGCTTTCATTTGATACCATTTAGACATCTGTAGGACAGTATTCAATGAAAATATGACCAAATAAGTATTGTAAATTTGAATGAAAAAAATGATAGGGTTAAGGGTTTTAGATAAGGGTTACAGCCAAAAGCCCCAACGGCCAGAGTGCAAACAATGCTCAAAATGTTTCTAAGATATTGTACTTTATGAAAAACTATGTCTACAAAATTCCCCCTGGGGGGGGGAGCAAACATGTTTCTGGCCCAGGGACTATTTTATTTGGATTCATATATGACACCTCATATTCTTTAAACATTACTAAAAGCATGTTTACTTTTTTAAATAAAAATCAAAATAAAAAAATTCAATTACATGTACCTGAAATCTTGGTAACTCAGGCTGTGCCGGCAGAGATCTCCCCAATCCAAATTCAGGGGAGATAACTGCGTAAAGATTGGATAAGTATAAGTAACTATATAAGAATAACAGATCACTGATATCTTATACGGCTTTAAAATAGAAAGATGGAAAAGTTTCTTTTGGAAGCTTTTTAAATTCGAAACATCAATTTTTTCGCACGCTAAACGATATTAATCTTCCATATTGACAACTTACCCGAAGCGATTTGTCAATCTCATACGCAGTTATCTACCCTGAATCAGGTTTAAATTACGTATTTCTGACGTAATTTCTGTTTAGATGTTGGCGATTTGTATCGGCCAGATTGATTGGTCTACTCGCCCATCATGAAATGATGATGGAACCAATGAAACGGCGGCATTTGGGAGCAGCTAATACAAAGTTTAACTAGCCAAGTGCCCCAGGGGTCATGTAGCGTAGCTATGACCGCGGGGTTTCAGCGGATGTGGTTTCTGTACCTACCCCCAAAATTACATTTTCTTACCCCACCGTTATTTATTAAACCAGATTTAAGTTTTCTTTAGTTTTATAAGCAAAAAATTTTCTGTAAATGTACGGACAATTGGTGTTGAAATCATAAACCATTTTTCCATTTGTCCTTAATGCGCATGCGCATCATTGAAACGAGTTTAAAGGCGAAATCTTCCAGCCAAAATTATGGCATATGGTATATGAGTACTATTTTTAGTATAAAAGTACGTTCCCCCCGTGACCCAGCAAATCTTTTTTACGAAGGAAGCCTATGATCCAGTTACACAACATAATTATGTCAATGTGAAGCTGGGTCAAGGGGGGGAACGATGTTAGCCAGCCTTGGGAAGGTAGGTATGCCTCGGTTTTTGGTGGGAAAGTGCGCATTTAAAGTTGTTTCAATGGTGGGCATGTGCAATACGGACAAAACCAAAGCTGTCATATGATGTCAACACCATTTATCCCTGTATCTGTAGAAAATAAATTGCAAATAGAAATAAAAGAATCTTCATTTTACCTCTTTGAATACCGGTAGTGTAAGAAAACGAAACCATTTAGGTGGGTACTAAAATCAAAAGTTATCTGCACCTATAGAACTTTTAAAATGACATAAAAATCAGTGTTTATTTCCTTTATTTGTCTACCTAACCATAAAGCTTAATTTTGTTTCTCAATTTGTTAGTTTTGAGAATTGACCCATCGAGCTGAGCCTTTTAGGGAGAATTCTCGCCTTATCCGTAGAGGTCCTTCGAGCTGTCTATATCAAGTACTTTTGGAGAAAAGGCAAAGATTAAGTTTTCTGAGTAAAATGTTAAGTTTTCTTAGAGTAACCCAGCAGTTTCTCCTTTTGTCTCAATGTTTTCTGTGCTACAATTTGCACAAATTCATTCTTATTCAACATCTATTTTGTCATCTGCAGCTGCTTTCAATTTGGAACAGTCAAATTTTTTGTCGTTTGGGAAAGGATTTTTAAAATATCTAAATTCTTAACCCATTACCACAGAGTGACTCTTTTTGACTCCCTTCGAGTTCATGACTTTCGAAAACATTGTGGAAAATGAAGAAATTGCTTGTAACAGAAATTGCTTGTAACAAGCAATTTCTTCATTTCCCACAATGTTTTCTACACAAAATGACCAATGTTTTTAAAATTTCATTCACTTGAAATTGTTGTCTGTAACATCTTTGAATTTGGAGCAGTCTTAAATTTTGTCGTTTGGTAATGGGTTAATGAATATCTGGACTTACTTTGAGCATCCATTACTTCATCGGCTAAAACAGGCGCAGCCTTCCTTGACATCTTACTTTTTTTCTGGGCTGTAACGATAATAAAACAATAATGCATCACAGCAGAGTTTCAGTAACATTTACAGAGTGTATAATCATGTGACACAACAATTTCAAACAAGAGCTGTCCGAAGACAGCGCGCTCGACTTTCTAAGTTGCTTAGTATAAAGGGGGCATAACTCCAAATATAGTGGAGCCAGGGTCGTGGGCCCTAATAGTAAGGTAGAGGGTGTGATGGTGAATAAGTATTCCAAGTTTGGGTTGAATCCCTTTGATAGTATGGAAGTTATTGATGTTTGAAAAAGCTTTAACCTTTGTTGCAACGCCGACGCCAACGCCGACGCCCGGGTGACAGTATAAGCTCTCATTTTCTTCGAAAAGTCGAGCTAAAAATCATCAATAATTTTGTTAATATGGGACCGATTTGCATACGGTTTGAAGAAGAGAAGGTGAATAGACGTCGCACATTAGATGGGTGTGTTGGATTCTCAAAAAATCAGCTGATTAAAAAGTAATTGAAGATCAACCAAAATGTTGGTTGATCTTCAATAACTTTTTTACCAGCTGATTTTTCAAAAATTCAATACGTCCGGCTTAGTCCTGGTATTTTCCCACCTTCTTTGCTTCAAAACAAATTCAAATTGATTAAGTATTAACAAAATTATTGAAGATTATCGGAAATTCTGAGTCAGATGATTATGCATTTGATTTAGGACCCCCAGTACTCAAGCTAAAGTAGGTGAGGGTTTTCTTTGTTTCTCATGTAATATTTGTGACCCGTCACGCTAATAGGGACCTTATAGGAAGTGTGAAAAATATCGATCCTAGTCAGTCTGCCCAGTACGCACAGCCAGACTAGGGCCGATATTTTTCACTTGTACGTAATTTTCTAAATCTGGAATGTTTTCGCTATCTTACTATATGTTCATTTTTCGCATACAGTATCTGGTTGACCTGTGCTTAATCTGACAAGTTTGTCAAAATTTGGATTTGTGTATTTTAGATACCGGTACATTTAAAGACTTTAAGCTGTGGGGAGCTTTTGGAGGTGTAGGAGCGTTACACTGATTTACTTAAAGGGGTATTGGGCGTTAGGAGAACACTGGGGCCAGTTTCATAAAAAGATTTGACATACTTTTGACTTACAAAATGTCTTACTACATTTTTAGGACAATAGTCGCGTATCGTCCCTTCAATCAATACCTAGGTTATACTATTGTTGTTTTAAGAGGTTCGTAAGACACGGGTAAAGCCTCTCTTACAACCTGTCATGCATCTTTTTAAATCGTACGTTTTAAAACTCTGCAAAATCGCGTGATTTACAAAGATGCACGACGAGTTGTAAGAGTGTCTCAAAATATGTACATTCAAAGCAGGTCAAAAGTATGAATCTCTTTCGAGAAAACGCATTCTTTGTGAATTTTCTAGAATTTCAGTATATCGTTCGCTACGCCACATGCACGCCTGTCGTATGTGCTCCGTACTTCTATCTTGCTTGCTCCTGGCGTTCTAAGACGCAGAATGGTCGTAGCAAAGAATTGTCCATTCAATTCTTTGCTGCATGCAGTCTGCATCATGGTTGCTTCCACCAAAATCATATGTTGCATGTGCGTGCATCGCATGACAAAACATAAGTTCAAGACGCACACTGCTCGCAGAAGCACGTACGACCGGTTGTAAGAGAGGCTTTAGTCAAAATTACGTCATAAATGTTTTGATGAAACAGGCCCCTGGTTTAGCACAGTGTATAATCACATGACTCCGATAATCTTCAATATCTTTTGTAATAGTTCACCAATTTGAATTAGGTCTGAAGCAGAGAAGGTGGGAAAATGTCAGGAATAAGCTAGACGTTTTGGATTTTTGAAAAATCAACTGATAAAAAAGTTATTGAAAATAAACCAAATTTTTTGTTTATCTTCAATACTTTTTTTTATCAGTTAATTTTTCAAAAATCAACCACGTCCATCTAATGTGTGACATCTGTCCACATTCTCTGCTTCAAACCGAAATCAAATCGGTCCAGTATTTACAAAATGATTGAAGATTTATTGAAAATATTGTATCGTGTGATTATCCACCGTGTTTAGAATAAATAGAACTGTAGCAGTACTTACGAGCACTTGATTTCATCATCATAGCTCCACCCATAGGCATGGCCCTAGCAGGGGCAGGGGCAGCCATAGCTGAAAAATACAGGTACAAACATTGTATAAATAAATAAATGAGCCGAGATCTGGAAAAACGCCCCTTATAGCATTTTTAAAATTTAAGTTTCAAGATCAGCCTGTTGTCAAATGCAGTCCAATATGCATCCATGATGCTCTCTTTAAGTTACTACAGGTCACAGAGAAGCTATAAGAGAACAGCATGGATCCTGATCAGACTGTGCGTATGCACAGGCTGATATGGATCTATGTTGGGCTCAAAAGCCTTAAAGGACATTTTTCCAGATCCTGGCTCAAATTCTTTCCCAAACAAGACCTGGTTTTGACATCCCTAGTAGACAAGACTTGGGAAAGCAAAAGTGACAAAAGAACAAAATGCTGATCATCAGCATATTCTCCTTTTACCTCCATGTTTTCCTAAGAGTTTTCTATTTGGGACGTCAAAACCAGGCCCTGCTTTCTCGAAAAAACTTTAGTACGTTCTCAGAGTCAGATCTAAGCACTGTACTCAATTCACACGAAATCCAAGTGAACTTCAATTGAATACCCTCTAACTTTGGAGAGTATTCCCTTGAAGTTGAGTGTGTACTCATGAATATGTACATACGTTTTTTGAGAAACCAGAGCCAGGTCTTGTTTGGGAAAGAGTTAATACACCCTTTCCAAAAGAACGCCCAGGTCCCATACAGCAAATTCACCATGAAAATTTCCCATCCAACTTGTTCATAAGATTGTTTAGCAAAAGATATTAGGAAGGGTTTAACCCTTTCTCAAACGGCAAAATTTTCTAATGATCCACTTCAAAAATTGCCACAAATTACAAAATTGATGTTATTAAAGAAAGGATTTGTGTAAAATATGGCACAGAAAATATTGAGACAAAAGGAGAAACTGCTGATTATCAGCAGTTTCTTCTTTTGTTTCAATGTTTTCCAAAGCGTTTTCAATTTGGGACGTCAAAACCAGGTCTTGTTTGGGAAAGGGTTTAAGACATTCTAACTTATTTATTTCAATTCCAAACCCTGTAGCGGGTAATCATTTGAATTGTCTCAAGAGAAGATTCCAATGAGTACCCACAACAAAGAGTTTGAAGAAAAATAAAAGAAATATTGCACTTTGAAAAGCCCCTTTCACCTGTAGCTATAATTGTTTCTTATAAGGGCCCCTGGGTCCCATATTATCAACAAATAATTTATTACAACCAAACCACGGTGGGGATTGTGCATGATGGGATGGATAACGACTACCGACAATAGGGAACGATTTTATCAAGTAAACCGTGACGTAATTTCGGACAAATAAATAGTATTTCGTTGGTGTTGTTATAAAATTTCGTAACTACGGCTTGAATCAAACCGTAGTTACGAGATGTTATATTATTAAACCGAAGTAACCTTGCGCTCATTATTGTCAATATTGCAGACGATTACGTTTGTTTATAAATATTCATAGCGCACGGTCACTTCGGTTTAACAATAACAACACCAACGGTTTATCAAAACATAACAGTAAACTCAGTCTATTTTTTGCAAAAAATTTGATGCCAACTCGCCTCGCTTCAGGTAAGACATTTTGCAATAACTCTGTTATTTCTGTATCAATTTTCAAGCAGTTTGCTGCATGTACCCCGCCTTATCGAGCTCTATCATCGGATGTATGACATATTAGATAACTCATGATACTTTTTCCAAAATTTTGTCCCAACCGACCAGAAAGCGAAATGGTAACGACTACGGCCAAATTAACCACGCTTCAGGTAAGAATTTGTGCAATAACTTTCTTATTTCTGCGTCAATTATCATGCGGTTTGTTGCATGTACTCCGTCTTACTGAGCCCTTTTCTAAGATGTATTATTTATCTGGAAGTTCCCTGTACTTTTCTCAAAAACCGATCCCAACCGACTAGAACAAGAGCCGTCAGAGACGGACAATGCTCCCCGAATAAGGCATTGTCACAATAAATATATGCCATGCAGAGCTAATATAAAGCTAACAAATGTTAAGCCCCCTTTTTCCATGACATATTTTGTATACGCAAATTTTATATAGTTTATTGTCAAGGGCATCTGATTTGCTACTCAAATATGAAATTTCATCAAATTCTGACCATTAGACTAGGAGAAATTAGAGAAAAACTGTATTTAACCTTAAGTCCCCTTTTCCCATGACGAGGCCTCAAATCCAAAAACCGGGAAAAGTACATCGGCATTTTGTCATAGGGAGTTCACATGGTAAGTTTCATTTGATTCGGCCCAAGGGTTATGGAGATATCGCTTCGGACGGACGGACGGACGGACAGACGGACGGACGGACGGACGGACGGACGGAATGACGGACGGACGGACGGACGGACGGACAGACGAAGCGGCGACTATATGCTCTCCCTTCGGGGAGCATAAAAAGGGCCTGAATTTTTTGTCGTTTTTCTGGTCGGTTGGGATCAATTTTTGGACAAAGTACAAAGATTCTACAAACAAATCATATACCCGAGGAAAGAGCTCACTAATGCGGGGTACATGCAACAAACCGCTTGAAAATTGGAGCAGAAATAAGAAAATTATTGCACAATTTCTTACCTGAAGCGAGGCAAAATTTGTCCGTATACTCAAAATTCGTTATCCATCCCATCATGCACAATCCCCACCGTGCAAACTCAAACATGAAAGTATTATATAGAACCGAAGTGATTAGGAAATTACGATTCTACAGTAATTTATTTCAAAATTTAGGCATTGAAAATTACAGTAATATACCTAAAACATTGAAAATTAAGTAAACTCTAAAACATAGACATAGAATATTAAAGTAGGCCTACTGGTAATCTTATTCAAAACTTAGACTTTGAAAATTACAGTAATTAACTAAAAACATAGACATTGAAAATTACAGTTATTACTTGAAAAATTAGACATTAAAAAGTACAGTAATTTACTTGAAAATAGTAATTCACTTCAAAACTTAGACATTGAAACAGTGTTCTTGTAAAATGCTGTACATGCTGAAATCCTATGCTGAAAGGAAATTTTCTCAAATCTATATATGATTCAGTAAACAATGTATATTTCAAACAACAGAATTATCATTACTACTTTAAACAAGATGTGTTTGTGAAACACAAATGCCCCCGAAATGGCCATTTTTGTAAAATGTTAAGTTTTCGCAGAGTAAAGGGTTGATAAGGGTTAATGTATGACCTTGAGGAAGGTCAAATTGCATGGAACAGATAGATATCATTGAAAGGAAGTTGCATACCAAATTTGAGCTTTGCATGTCAAATACTTTTAGAGAAAAGGCCAATGTTAAGTTTTCATGTTAAGTTTTTGGACAGACAGACGGACGGACGTTCCAACATTTCAGGATTAAGTGTTTTTTTCTTTGATCTTTATTTAGAAAAGTGCCACATAAAATGGCATGGTTTAAGTGGTTTTGTTCTTTATTTCATATAAATTATGGATGGATTAAACCACATAAACACCATGAGGTTTGCCCGGACAGACAGACAGACGGACGGACACAAGTAAAACAATATGCCCCCAATCTCTTGATACGGGGGCATGAAAAACTTAAAAGGATCTGCAAATAATTATAGCAGGTTTTAAGCCACGGTGGGTAACCCACATGACCTTTTGGAAGCGTCCACACGGAAAAATCGCCCGCTTCAAGGTATGTTTTGTTTAATTTCTCAGCTTATACGCTACGGATTTTGAAGAAATAAAGTGCACGTAACGCGCCTTTGAGAGAGCTATTCCCGGCTCTAACTCACTCTGCCCGAAATCCAGTGGTTTCTTCAAACATTCGAGCCAAAGTTTTTTTAAGTGCAAATCGAACGCGGGAAGCGTTCACATTTATAGTCCTAATTGTCATGTTTTAGCTTTACCAGCCCATTTACACAAATAAATTGTGTACGCACGTACCGTCTAGTTAATGTAATAATTATTATTCTTTAAAAATCCAAGGGATTTGGTCAGAAAAGCGTTAATTATGATGTGATCATTAAAATAACGAAATGGGAAGCATACACATCTGATTCAAAATGGTAAGCGTACACACACAATACGCTGAGAAGGGAAGCGTACACACCGATGTGTTTCCCTTCTTAAAGTGATGGGTAATACTTCTAATCAAATATAACTAAAATAAAACCATATTTTATTGATAATGGCTACAACTATGGCGTATAAAACAGCTTCAGTTTATAGTGACATTTCACAATTATTTTTACATAGATTTTACTTTTATTCTATCTGAAAGAGTAACTTTTCTAATGAAAATTCTGAAAATTCCATGCCAAAATATTGAACCGTTTACGAGAAATATATATTGTTGTGCTAAAACTAAACATATTGTTGTGGACAACAGTTCAGAATTATATAGAATTTGCCATTTTTGGCTCAACTGTTAAGGTGTATTTTTCGCTTATAAATAACAACTTCGAAAAACTGATATAGAGGAAAATAATTGACCCGGCAGAGTGACCTTTACTGTACTTAAAAGTGGGAAAGTTTATTTCCAGTTTAGATGGGCACGGTGGGGATTGTGCATGATGGGATGGATAACGACTACCGACAATAGGGAACGATTTTATCAAGTAAACCGTGACGTAATCTCGGATAAATAAATAGTATTTCGTTGGTGTTGTTATAGAATTTCGTAACTACGGCTTGAATCAAACCGTAGTTACGAGATGTTATAACAACACCGACGGTTTTATCAAAACAAAACGGTAAACTCAGTCTATTTTTTGCACAAAATTTGATGCCAACTCGCCTCGCTTCAGGTAAGACATTTTGCAATAACTCTGTTATTTCTGTATCAATTTTCAAGCAGTTTGCTGCATGTACCCCGCCTTATCGAGCTCTTTCATCGGATGTATGACATATTAGATAACTCATGATACTTTTTCCAAAATTTTGTCCCAACCGACCAGAAAGCGAAATGGTAACGACTACGGCCAAATTAACCACGCTTCAGGTAAGAATTTGTGCAATAACTTTCTTATTTCTGCGTCAATTTTCATGCGGTTTGTTGCATGTACTCCGTCTTACTGAGCCCTTTCCTCAGATGTATTACTTATCGGGAAACTCCTTGTACTCTTCTCAAAAATCGATCCCAACCGACTAGAAAAAGGGCCTGAATTTTTTGTCGTTTTTCTGGTCGGTTGGGATCAATTTTTGGACAAAGTACAAAGATTCTACAAACAAGTCACATATCCGAGGAAAGAGCTCACTAATGCGGGGTACATGCAACAAACCGCTTGAAAATTGGAGCAGAAATAAGAAAATTATTGCACAATTTCTTACCTGAAGCGAGGCAAAATTTGTCCGTATACTCAATATTTGTTATCCATCCCATCATGCACAATCCCCACCGTGATGGGAATAGGTCCTTCGTTAATTAACGTAACAGCGTGCACTGTATCCGTTAGATCTATACAATATTGTAGCGCCATGTGAAAATATGAATTCTAATTTAGTCAAATAAAAATGTTAAGCTACTGTGGTCTATTTGGATTGAAATTTTCAGTAAAGCTAATTATTGAAATAGGCATAATTTTTAAAAATAAAATGAAAATATTAAAATACAGTTCACATCCTGGTCATACCGTACAGATGGCACAGGCTGACCAGGATCGGCATTTTTGCATAATTATTCAGTTATTATATACAAATTACCATTTTAAGATGAAGCGATAAATGAACGTATGTACATGCAAATACTGTTAAATCGTTGAATAATATGATCGTTAGCTGTAAATAGCGAAACATGCGAAGTGTTCAGCAAATCACGAGGGGTTCCAGCATACCTATCACCCCTGGACGATAAGTCTGTTGACCTTTCCGCTTGGTCTGCTCTGCCGGGTCAAATCTCGCCGTCAATAGCATCTCTACGCATTAGAATAAACAATCTTTGCATCAAGACATACTTTTAAAAACTGAAATGAATGTGAAATGTCACTTTAATAAATTGGATTGAATGCATTTTCAGTACCCCGGTCCCACTGACCCCGATTTCCGAAATATTCGTAGTGGCTCGGGAGAGCGCAATGGGCATTGTGACGATTTACTGCGAATTTGGGCCGATTTGTTCCGTTCATCCATGGATGGGTCTTATTTTCTTAAATGTGTGTTTTAGCTTAAAGTGACATTTCACATTTATTTCATTTTTTAAAAGTATGTCTTGATGCAAAGATTGTTTATTCTAATGCGTAGAAATGCTATCAGTTTTTAGAAGTTGTTATTTATAAGAGAAAAATATGCCTTTAAAGTTGAGATAAAAATGACAAATTCTATATAAATCTGAACTGTTGTCCACAACAATTTGTTTAATTTTAGCACAAAAATATTTATTTCTCGTAAACGGTTCAATATTTTGGCTTGAAATGTTCAGAATTTAGAAAAGATGCTATTTCAGTTAGAATAAAAGTAAAATTTATGTAAAAATAATTCTGAAATGTCGCTTTAAGACAATGAACATTTTGTTGGTGTATATAACATTATTATGCAAAACCTCGTATATAGATATTTTCCGATTTTCAAATTAAAACCTTGCATGTCCAGTTTAGACAATTCTTGAGATTTTGAGATATTTTACTGATCAGTATTTATGACACGTTATATTTGAACAATTTATGTCCAAATTTCAAGTAACCTTTCGGTTTCGGAAAAGTTATCAAACTTAAAATTTTCCTTCCCTTTTAAAATCATCCAAATCGACATACGATGTTTTGCGTTTAAACCGACTAATTGATTTAATAACCTGACAAATCTGCATACAGAATTGTAACATATAGGCCTAACTGAATTGTACGTGACTTTTCAAATAGGGTTCGGTGTTATCAAAAAAAAAAACAAAAAAAAAAACGTGACGTAATTTCAGCGAAACAATAGTATTTCGTCGATGTTATTCTAAAGCCTCGAAACTACAGCTTGATTTAAGCTGAAGTTGCGATATTTTACAACACCAACGACGGATCATCAATGCATGACGGTAAACGAAGTTTGCTGTAAGAACAAAGGCCTTTGCTAAAATCGAAAGTAAATAAAAATAAATGGATTTACCCTCTTCTCTGTAACAAAAGCTATGTCCTGGCGACCTCGTTATATCCAGACTACATTGTAATTAAAAAAAAACACTGATATAAGAAAATGTTAAACCCATTACAGGACAGTGACGCCTTTTGACGCTCCAAAAAGAAGAAGGGGAAATTATGGAAATTGAAGAAATTGCTTATGTCAAGCAATTTCTTCATCTCCAACAATGTTTTCTTTACAAAATGACCAAAAGTGTAAAATTTCGTGCGCTTGAAATTGTCCTCTGCAACACTTTCCAAATTGGAACAGTCCAAACTGTAACAGTTTTGTCATGGGTTAATCATTACCTTATAGCTTATCGGATAAATGAGAAAAATATTACAACACACGTCCGTTTTAAAATCAGTTTAGTGTAAATTTGCACATGTTGAAATCTCGTGCAAGTGAATGAGTTAATAAACCTTAAGAGTTCGCGAGTTAAACTGATGTTTATTTGCGAAATTTACACCTACTGAAACATGTCAGTAGAGACGCACGTGCAAATCATCTAAAAAGAATCACATATCAATCCTGATTAAAGCATGACCATATTTAATTGATATTGATAAATTGATCAGACGCCGACTGTCAATCAAAAACATCGATTAGCCCATGGACGATCAGAAAAATGTCATGCCCAAATTTTTCTTCGTTGCACGTGTTATTGTATCGATTTATCGACTGACAATCATATAGAGGAAAATAATTGACCCGGCAGAGTGACCTTAACTGTTCACAAAAGTGGAAAAGTTTATTGTCCAGTTTAGATGGGAATGGTCCGTAGTTAATTTACGTAAAAGCGTGCAGTGTATCCGTTATACAACATTGTGCCGCCATGTGAAAATAAGATTTTATCTTATCTAGTCAAATAAAAGTGTTAAGCTACCGTGGCCTGTTTGGATCGAAATTTTCAGTAAAGCTAATCATTAAAATAGGCGTTAACTCCAAACAAGAGGACCATGATGGTCCTTAATCGCTCACCTGCACCTAGATAGAATGAAAGTCTCAATGTTGTCAAATTCAAGAGCACATAATTTAAGATGCAAGATTATGATCCAGCTGAAAAGTTCTTTCATAATCTTGAATGATCAATATTTGTAGCTGTTACAGTAAAAACAAAGTTGAAGAAAACAACAATTTTGTCACAGTAAAGGGCACATAACTCTGTTCTGATAAAAATATTCGCATCAACATTATGTCCCAAGTTTTTTTTATTGGTTAACATTTATTGCTGTTTGAGAGAAAACAAAGTAGATAATGGCAATTTTGTAACCGTCAAGGGCACACAAGTCTGTTTTTTTAGTCCAATCAATCTGACAAATTAAAACATTTAAGATATTATGGTCACCAACATTGCGACCAAGTTGTGTCTTGATTGGTCCATATTTGTTTGTTAGAGAGAAAATAAAGTCGAAAACGGTAATTTTTTTAAATTAAAGGGCCAATAACTCTTGTTTTTCTGGCCAAATCAAGCTGAAAATTTAACTCATTAAGGATCTTATGGTCACCAACATTGTGGCCAAGTTTTGTCTTGATTAGTCAATAAATGTAGATGCTACAGTGTAAACAAAGTCGAAAACAGCAATTTTGACAAATTCAAGGGCACATAAATCCAGATTTCTTGCTCCTATCACACTGAAAATCAAACTCATCCAAGATATTATAGTTACAAACATTGTGGCAAAGTTTTGTCTTGATTGATCAATATTTGTAGATGCTAGAGTGGTAACAAAGTCAAAACTAGCCATTTTTGACATTCAAGGGCACATAACTCCAAATTTCCTGGTCCGATCTGACTCAAAATCGAACTCATCCAAGAACTTATGGTCATACATATTTTGACCAAGTTTGGTTTAGATTGGTCAATATTTGTAGATACTAGAGCGGTAGCAAAGTCAAAACTAGCCATTTTTGATGTTCAAGGGCACATAACTCCGGACTTCCAAGTCCCATTTGACTCAAAATCGAACTCATCCGAGAACCTATGGTCATACATATTTTGACCAAGTTTGGTTAAGATTGGTCAATATTTGTAGATACTAGAGTGGTAACAAAGTCAAAACTAGCCATTTTTGAAGTTCAAGGGCACATAACTCTGGACTTCCTGGTCCGATCTGACTCAAAATCGAACTCATCCGAGAACTTATGGTCATACATGTTTTGACCAAGTTTGGTCAAGATTAGTCAATATTTGTGGATGCTAGAGTGGTAACAAGAAATTGTGGACAGACGGACAGACGGACAGACGGACGGACAGACGGACAGACGGACGGACGACGGACAAAAAGCGACCACAATAGCTCACCTTGAGCACTTCGTGCTCAGGTGAGCTAAAAATGAACATATTTAGATACAGTTCACATCTTAGTCATACGTACCCTACAGATGGCACAGGCTGACCAGGATCGGCATTTGTTGCATATTCAGTCAACCAATTACCATTTTAAGATGACGCGACAAATGTATGCACGTGCAAATACTGTGAAGTCGTTGAATGATATGATTGTTAGCTGTAAATAGCGAAGCATGCGAAGTGTTCGGCAAATCACGAGGGGTTCCGGCACACCTATCATCCCTGGACGATAAGTCTGTTGACATTTCCGCTTGGTCTGCTCTGCCGGGTCAAATCTCGCCGTCAATAACAATGGACATGCCAATGGCAAAGAATTTTGTGCAAACAATAGACTAGTTTTACCGTTATGATTTGATTAACCGTCGGTGTTGTTATAAAATCTCGTAACTACGGCTTAAATCAAGCCGTAGTTACGAGATATTTTAACAACACATAGGAAATACTATTTTGTTTGTCCGATTTTACTTCACGATTATCTGGATAAAGTCGTTCCCTATTAACGATTACATCCCATTGTTTGTCTTAAATTCTATGTTGGGCGGAGCGATCTGGCGTTTGGTCAATTTCTGTCGCTATTTGCATACATCACTGAGGCACGTTAACCCACTTTGAATAATAGTTTAAACTTATTTCAACACACTAAGCGTTGTCGTAGATTGCGGTCGAGAGGTGTGCGCACTGGACTCGAATGTTGAATGGTCCAAGTTCGAATCACAAATCTGATGATTTTTTTACTTCAAAAAATGAATTATCAATAAAGGAATTGTTCTTGACATTTTGTTTTTATAGGTAAATAATCCTTTAGATAGTATAGACTTGTTTTGGAAACAAATAGTATTAGATATAGTTTTGTATTACTTTTTGGTCTATCATCCCAAACGGTCAATATATCGATACAATATCACGCGCAACAAAGAATTTAAATAAAGATAATGGGGTGTGGCATTTTTTCTGATCGTCCATTGGCTTATCGATGGTTTTGATTGACAGCCGGCGTTTGGTCAATTGCATTATCGTATTCATTGTTCAAGTAGGAAAATCATGTGAAACAGATAGATACTTATGAACACAGAATATCAAACATTTTAATTGTAAGAAAAATACATGATATAGGTCCATGGTGATTCCGAGTCTCGAACCTGTAACATTCGGAATTGAACGCCGATGCTTTTACCATTACATCGCCAGGTACATTGATATACAGGATGTATTGAACGCAATTTATCCTGTTATTTAAATTGTTCTTTGGCTCTTTGTAGCAACGTTGATACGAAAACATACGAAATATTCATCAATATATAGTCCGTCAAAATTAGCACGGAACAATTTAATTTACGTGCGCAGATTCCGTTAGTTGAGGGTCCTATAATTTATTGATTTCATTAAAATCCGGGAGTTCCGATTGGTTGAGAAAAAATTGTCATACCTCCATGCACTCTCTTGCACACGGTTCATTCATTACATTCACCTCTGTTGTTGCCTCAGAGGGTATTGCGTCATCATCTGCTAGATTACGTCATTTTATATCACATCAAAATGGCAATAACAAATATTTTTTTCTTTTCCGAAGTCCAAAATATATCACACTCCACGTTCCTTAAAATTTGATATTATTTTCCAACGATAATAATTTAAAATTTTTAAATTGATATCATTCATTCAAGGGCGCAGAAACTTTTCTGTACATTTCATTGTGATAGGGAACGATTTTATCCAGCTTACCGTGACGTAATTTCGGACAAACAATAGTATTTCGTAAGCGTTGTTAAAAAAAATCGCAACTAGGGCTTGATTCAAGCCGAAGATACGAGATTTTATAACAAAACCGACGGTTTATCAAAACCAAACCATAAATCGAGTCTATTTTTAGCACAAAATTCATTGAGATTGGTAAAGAGGCTTGAGAAAATAGTTCCATTGTATATGGGTAAATTCATCAGTTATAATGCCTTTCAAATATACCCGGAATCTTAATTTCTTTGTCTACTTTATTATGTAACACATGAAACAGTTAAACAGTAATAATACACATTTTCCTCGGTTTGACAAGATTCTTGTCAAACATGGCGTCAGCCCGTTGCAGAGATGTATGTGAGAGTAACGAACGACAACTCTGCTCGGAGATTGACCTCCATGAACAAAAATGCCAGAACTTCTTTCCCTGTCAAACATTGAATTACGCCGCATTATTTTTTAGTCTTAGACTATCAAGTTATAAGAAATGAATGAAATTTTATTTACGGAGTTCATGCAGGTATAAAAAAGAAAATCTAATCACACTTTTGTATGAACCGCTTCGTGGATTCATACAGTGTGATAAGAGTTTCTTTTTCATACCTGCATGAACAAAATTGCATTCATTCCTTAAAACAAAACATTGCCGAATTTTGGTCATTACAAATGCAGATTTCCCAGGTTAATGTTGTTGGACTATGATCAGTTATAAATATGGTTTTGCTATTTTCATCAATATTATTTCGTTGTGATCAATAGCAATGAATTTTGTGCTACGAAAAATATACTGGGAAAAATAGACTGGGTTTGCCGTTATATTTTGATAAACCATCGGTGTCGTTATAAAATCTCGTAACCACGGCTTAAATTACCCCAGCTTCGGGTAAGACATTGTGGTTGCAATTACTTTCTTATTTCTACGTCAAATTTCAAGCGGATTGTTGCATATGCAACGCCTCACTGACCTCTTTACTCAAATGTATGACATATTTGTAAAGTTATTTTACTTTATCAAAAAAAAATCCCAACCGGCTAGAGAGAAAAATGGTAACACTGCAGCCAAAATAGCCCCGCTTAAGGCCAGAAATTGTGCAATAACTTTCTTAATTCTGCGTCAATTTGTGAGTGGATTTTGCATGTACCCCACATTACTGATCTCTTTCCTCTAATGTGTGACTTATTTGAAAACGCCTGGTACTTTTCCCAAATTCGATCCAGACCGAGCAGAAGTATGTCCTGAACCTTGCGTCGTCTTTTCTGGTCTATTGGGATCATTTTTAAGCTGTATTCATTTATGACTCCTACAGCAGAGGAACTGCAACAATCCACTTGAAAATCGACGCAGAAATAGAAAAAAATATTGCACAATTTCTTACCGGAAGCAGGTCAAGTTTTGCCTTAGTTCTTATCCACCCCGCGATGCACACTCTCCACCGTGCTGTGTAAAGGTCTGTAAATAGGTGACTAAATCAGTGACTATGCGACCAACCCAAAAACTAACAGAGTGTACGCTTCCCTTCTCAGTGTATTGTGTGTGTACGCTTACCATTTTGAATCAGATGTGTACGCTTCCCATTTCGTTATTCTAATGATCACATCATAATTAACGCTTTTCTGACCAAAACCCTTGGATTTCTAAAGAATATATTAACTAGACGGTACGTGTGTACACAATTTATTCGTGTAAATGGGCTGGTAAAGCTAAAACATGACAATTAGGACTATAAATGTGAACGCTTCCCGCGTTCGGTTTGCACTTAAAGAAACTTTGGCTCAAATGTTTGAAGAAACCACTGGATTTCGGGCAGAGTGAGTTAGAGCCGGGAATAGCTCTCTCAAAGGCGCGTTACGTGCACTTTATCTCTTCAAAATCCGTAGAGTATAAGCTAAGAAATTAAACAAAACATACCTTGAAGCGGGCGATTTTTCCGTGTGGACGCTTCCAACAAGAGTGCCATCGTCACAATATACGCCGCCACTTATAAAACTTGAGACAAAAAAATGACATTGACAAGGATTTATAAATATTCACTGAAAAACCTTTAAAAAATTGTGTTCACAAAAAGGTTTTTATAAATATCCAGTGAAAAACCTGGAAGGAATTGCAATCACGAGGCTGAAATATCATTAAGCCCCAGAGACTAAGATTGAAGGGGGCATAATTCTGGCAAAAATCAATGAACCATGAAATCCTTCCTTCATGCACATCTACCAATTGAGGTGATAACATCCACCAAGTTTCATTAAGATCCAGCCAGAAACTTAGGAGGAGTTGTGTTGACAAGGCTGCAATTTCAATAAGCCCCAGAGACTAAGTTTTTAAGGGGCATAACTCAGGCAAAAATCAACGAACCATAAAATCCTTCCTTCATGCACATCTACCAATTGAGGTGATAACATTGACCAAGTTTCATTAAGATCCAGTCAGAAACTTAGGAGGAGTTGTGTTGACAAGCCTGCAATTTCAATAAGCCCCAGAGACTAAGTTTTTAAGGGGCGTAACTCAGGCAAAAATCGACGAACCATAAAATCCTTCCTTCATGCACATCTACCAATTGAGGTGATAACATTGACCAAGTTTCAAGAAGATCCAGCCAGAAACTTAGGAGGAGTTGCATTGACAAGCCTGCAATTTCAATAAGCCCCAGAGACTAAGTTTTTAAGGGGCGTAACTCAGGCAAAAATCGACGAACCATAAAATCCTTCCTACATGCACATCTACCAATTAAGGTGATAACATTGACCAAGTTTCAAGAAGATCCAGCCAGAAACTTAGGAGGAGTTGCGTTGACAAGGCTGCAATTTCAATAAGCCCCAGAGACTAAGTTTTTAAGGGGCATAACTCAGGCAAAAATCAACGAACCATAAAATCCTTCCTTCATGCACATCTACCAAATGAGGTGATAACATTGACCAAGTTTCAAGAAGATCCAGCCAGAAACTTAGGAGGAGTTGCGTTGACAAGAAAAGTGGACGTACGTACGGACGGACGGATGGACGGATGAACGGATGGACGGACGGACAGACGGAGAAGATGACACCAATATACGTCCGCCTCCGGCGGTGTATAAAAAGTCACGTGGGTTACCCACCGTGTAAGCTATCACTTATGATTATCAGGTTTGCATTTCAGTGAAATCCAAAGTCCAAAACAATCTTCAACTTTGTTTTTAACCCTTTCCCAAATGTAAAAATTTTATGGCTGTCCTAATTGAGAGCTGTTGCAGACTACAAAATAGATGTCGATAAATGTAAAACTTGTGTAAAAATTAGCACGGAAACTATTTAGGCAAAAGGAGAAAATGCTGATTATCAGAATTTTCTTCTTTTGTCTCAATGTTTTCTGAAGCCTTTTCTTTTCAGGTCGTCAAAACCTGGTCTTGTTTGGGAAAGGATGAACTTGTACATAAGGGACCAATGTATAGACATGATAGATTGTTAACCCTTTCCCAAACAAACCTAGTTTTGACGTCCCCATCTAAAGAGGCATGTGAAATCATTGAGGAAAAAGAAGAAAACAATGATGATCATTTTCTCCTTTTGTCTCTATATTTTCTGTGCTGGGATGCTCTGCCAGGTCAGTTATTATTCCACAAATCCAATCTTCACAAACACCCATTTATTTTATCGTCTGAAGCATATTTTAACCCTTTCCCAAACAACAAAATTTAAGGGTAGTCCAATTTGAAAGGAGTTGCAGACGACAGAATGAAACATATCAAAAGGAGAAAATATGTATGTTACAGCCAAGAAAATATTGAGGCAAAAGGAGAAAGTGCTGATTATCAGCACTTTCCTCTTTTGCCTCAATGTTTTCCTAAGTCTATTCCTTTAGAGACGTCAAAACCCGGTCTTGTTTGGGAAAGGGTTAAATAGGCTTAGATTTTCCGTGTGAACAAATACGTCATCGTCACGCCTCACTGGTCTAAAAATAGATTGGGAATCCCTTATCGTACAAATATGGCTGTGAACGTCGCGAAGATTTTCCACGTTCAACTTACCGGAGATAACATTCTAAGAGCTTGATTGCTGTAATCATTTGTTGAGAAACATTCTAATTCCGAGTTGAGAAGGTTTCTGCACTGCCGTGTACTTTTTAAGATCGGTAACTATGAAATAAGCAGTTGACAAGTAATGTTTACACATACGGACATGTCCTGACTTCATCGTGCCGCTCGTGCGTGCTCGCTTACCCTTTCCAAAACGACATAATGTCATGTTGGGCTAAATTGAAAAAAAGTCTGCAGACGACAAAACGGATGTGAATATCTTTAGTGTTTTATCTCGGAGAAAATATTGAGGCAAAAGAAGGATGATCATCAATATCCAAAGAAGTTATTCACACCCATTTTGTCTGCTGTGCATGCCTTTTCGATTTTGTCGATCATCATTTTCTTCTTTTGCCTCAATGTTTTCCAAAGAATTTTCTGTTGGGGACGTCAAAACCGGTCTTGTTTGGGAAAGGGTTAATATAGAAAAAAACTAGAATTTGTCGCTGAATGTGATTTGATACCCCATAGGCTTTCACTACAACAATGGGCAATAACTCACAAAATAAGCAAGATAGAGTTATGTTCCTTGTACGTTGCACTTTTCCTAGGTGAGATCTATCTACCAGAGAAGTTTCATGATCATAGCTACTTTACTTTCAGACTTTTCGATGTTTTTTCTGGTTAAGCTGCTGAGGAATCTCAAGAAAAAACGTTTGTCATTTCTGGTCTGTCTCCGTATCTGGAAGCAATGTTGCATGTTGCATATGCGCAATGTTTCGTAGTTTTAGTTCCCGCCTGCATTATCTATGATCGACTAATATCGCGCTTGAAAATAATATTTTTTTGCTAACACGGTTACGAAAAATTGTCCGATTCATTGACCGATAAACAAAATATTAGACTGGTACCCGGCAAATGTTGTTGGGGTATTCCCATCGGAAATCTATTTTTAGCACACGAACGCGGGAAAACTGTTCGCTATTAATCCAGTCAAAATTCTGGCTGTTTGGGAAAGGGTTAAAATATTTCTCACCTAAGCACTGAATACTTTTAAAGCCAGGTGCGCCACTGCATGCCATTAGTGTTGACGGCATACTTCGAAAATATCTCTAAAATTAAAGTTTAGGGGTCATAGGTTATGGGTCATAAATTATAGGTCATAGATTATAGGTCATAGGTCAAATACATAATTCATTTTTGCTTGATAGCTCACAATAACTGACCTGGTAGAACATATCTAGCAATGTGGCCATTTTGAGATTCATAAAACATCAGATTTTTTTTGAGCGGTGTCGTAACATATCCGAACCTATTCGGGCGCGGGCATAGACAGTGGAGAGTTCCACCGCCGAATGTTTTCGACCGCACCCAAATAATTACGTCGTGCGAATCTCATTAGGGGTGGACTACCTTAACTGGGGATGCTCTGCCAGGTCATTTATCATGAGCTTTACTTGGTACAATAACTAGTTTTGAAATCCATATAAATAATCAAAACTAAGCTTAGGAAAACATCCAGACAAAAGAAGAAAATGCTTATGATCAGCATTTACTCCTTTCTCCTCAATATTTTTGTAGTCTTTCGTATACAAATCCTCCCTTTATCAATGTCCATTTACACTGGTGGTGAACTCGGCCAAAGCGAGGGACGTTTTTCGCTACAACAAGGTACAGATATTTTGCGTTTAAATGTGAGTTCAAAGATCTGATTGGATAGTTTTTCTAATAACAATGAATTTGTTCTAAAAATAGACGGGGTTTACCGATATGTATTGACAAACAGTTACTGTCTGTGTTGTTATAAAATCTTTGATAAAGCCGTAGTTACGATATTTTATAACAACACCGACAGAATACTATGATCGCGAAAAAACGTCCCACGCTTGTGCCGAGTTCACCACCAGTGATTTAGTCACCATTGACAAGTTACAGTCTTCTAATCAGAACAGTTCAAAATTCTGCCATTTGGGAAAGGGTTAAAATCATGGAAAAAATCTTTAACCCTTTCCCAAATGACAAAATTTTAGGGTGTCCCAATTTGAAATCAACAGAAGACAATAAAATGGATATTGACAAAGATTGACTTTGGGTACAATCACGGTGTATAATCATGTGACTCAGGATTTCCGATAATCTTCAATATCTTTTTTAATACTCGACCAATTTGAATTCGGTTTGAAGCAGAGAATGTTGGAAAATGCCAGGAATAAGCTGGATGTGTTGGATTTTTGAAAAATCAAAATTTTGGTTTATCTTCAACAACTTTTTTATCAGTTGATTTTTTTTCAAAATAAACCACGTCCATCTAATGCGTGACATCTGTCCACATTCTCTGCTTCAAACCGAATTCAAATTGGTCCAGTATTTACAAAATTATTGAAGATTTTCTGAAAATATTGTATCGCGTGATTATCCACCGTGACAATATAGCTCTGAAAATATTGAGGCAAAAGAAGAAAATGCTATCATCAATGTTTTCCCAAGCACTTTCTATTAGGGACGTCAAAACCAGGACTTGTTTGGTAAAGGGTTAAAATAGCCTTACCTGAGCGACAATACTGAATAAGACCGTGACCGCCTCTCGTCGGCCTGGCCCGATAGCGAACTTGATTCTAAAATGTACAGTTTACCAATTGGGAACAATTTTATCGAGTTTACTGTGATGCCATTTTCGTACAAATAATAGTATTTACGTAAGTATTGTAATAAGATAGAGCTTGATTCAAGCGGTAGTTGCAAAATTTTATATCAACACATAATGGCAAAATCGTTATACTTTCTATGTTCATTGCCATTCCCACATGTTGATGATTTTTGACACCCCTCAAGAACAAGAGTTCTCCGCGGCCAACGTAGCTCGCCTATACAGGAGCTTGACACAAAAACAACTCAACTCCAAGGTGAAGGTCAAGGGGTCAAATTCTATGATCCCTAATGAAAGGTCTTGGCAGCAGGTATATATATGTGAAATATAAAAGCTCAAATTCTCTAACTGTGTCCAAGATATAGGCTAGGTATAAGCTTTTTAAAAGTCAAACTACAAGGTCAAGGTCACTTGGTAAAAGGTCATGGTCCAAAATGAAAAGTCTTGGCCGGAAGTATCCATGTGTGACAACTGTAACTGTATTAGTGCTAATGATATATAGACCAGGTTAAAGGTCTTTTTGAAGACATATCATGACACAATGCCAATACTAGGGCTGTTACATTAGCTCCCCGGACTTAAAATCCCGGCTCACTAAAAATGCTTTGAAAAACATTATGGAAAATGAAGAAATTGCTTGTGACAAGCAATTTCTTCATTTCCAATGATGTTTTTTACTCAGAAAGACAAAAATATGTCAAATTTCATTCATTTGAATTTGTCATCTGTACCATCTTTGAAACTGGAATGGTCTAAAGCAGAGCTCCAGATAAGAGGGGGTGATGACTTTTAAAACTGCAATAATTCTGTTATTGTTCATCAAACCCTATGTTGTGGGTACTCATTTGTATCCTCTCATTGAGACGATTCAAATGAGTACCCACAACATAGTGTTTGGATTTGAAATAACAAAGTTAGAATGTCTTCACCCTCACTTGTCTGTAGCTCTGGTCAAAAGGTTTTATGTCTGGTATCCGGTTAAACATGCCCAGGTAACTTTGTAAATATGCAAACAGGTAAATAATATACAGGTTGGACACTTTTGACTGCGTTTTCAAACAAGACTTTCAGAATTTTTTATATGAATTAGCATGGATAAAGTGTTTTTATACGGTTTGTCACTTCTGACAACATTTTCAAACATAATCGACGATAGAAAGTACATATCATAAGAATTGGTAAACTTGTTTGGGTAAATTGTTTCTGTCCGAGCTTGAAATTTATATCAAGATCATTTAGGGTGCCTGGATCCAGTGAGTATCTTTTCTACAAAACCACCTTTTTCATTCTTAGCATTTGAAACCAATATGGATCTGTCATGCCAATTCTAAAACACACACATCCTTTGGTAAGTTCATGAAAAGTCCATGAGAATTATATCAATATTTATGTCAAACTTCTAAAACACTGAGCCACACAAAATCCCCATGTGACACTGAGCCACACAAAATCCCCATGTGACACTGAGCCACACAAAATCTCCATGTGACACTAAGCCCCACAAAATCCCCATGTAACACTAAGCCCCACAAAATCCCCATGTAACACTAAGCCCCATAAAATCCCCATGTGACACTAAGCCCCACAAAATCCCCATGTGACACTAAGCCCCACAAAATCCCCATGTGACACTAAGCCCCACAAAATCCCCATGTGACACTGAGCCACACAAAATCCCCATGTGACACTGAGCCACACAAAATCCCCATGTGACACTAAGCCACACAAAATACCCATGTGACACTAAGCCACACAAAATCCCCATGTGACACTGAGCCATACAAAATCCCCATGTGACACTGAGCCACACAAAATCCCCATGTGACACTGAGCCCACAAAATCCCCATGTGACACTAAGCCCCACAAAATCCCCATGTGACACTAAGCCCCACAAAATCCCCATGTGACACTGAGCCACACAAAATCCCCATGTGACACTGAGCCACACAAAATCCCCATGTGACACTGAGCCATACAAAATCCCCATGTGACACTGAGCCACACAAAATCCCCATGTGACACTGAGCCCACAAAATCCCCATGTGACACTAAGCCCCACAAAATCCCCATGTGACACTAAGCCACACAAAATCCCCATGTGACATTGAGCCACACAAAATCCCCATGTGACACTGAGCCACACAAAATCCCCATGTGACACTGAGCCCACAAAATCCCCATGTGACACTAAGCCCCACAAAATCCCCATGTGACACTAAGCCCCACAAAAACCCCATGTGACACTGAGCCACACAAAATCCCCATGTGACACTGAGCCACACAAAATCTCCATGTGACACTGAGCCACACAAAATCCCCATGTAACACTAAGCCCCACAAAATCCCCATGTGACACTGAGCCACACAAAATCCCCATGTGACACTAAGCCCCACAAAATCCCCATGTGACACTAAGCCACAAACAAGAGGACCATGATGGTCCTAAATCGCTCACCTGAATCAAGATGACAAGAGTGATAATGGCAATTTTGTCAAATTCAAAGGCATGAAACTTATAAGGACTTTCTGTTTGGAAACAATTAAGAAATAATTTTGTTCCAATCGATCCTGTAAGGTTGGGTATGAATTAGCACAATTGTTGAGTTAGTTAATTTTAACAATTATTTCATGATTTCGCAATATACAACATAGGGCTAATTTTCAAAGCATACTGATCTGTTAGAGATTGATCATTTATGATAGGCTCAATTAACAAGATTTTGTCTGTGATTGATAGAATATAGTGAAAGATTACCATCTGATAAGCTAAAGCTAATCCCTTATTTGTTTACATAAGATAAACATGGGGCCAGCCTGAGAGCAACAGATAAGGGAAATAGAAAATTGGCCCAATGGTTTATTTTTAAAGAATTTTCTTATGATTTCTCTAAGTCTGATAAGCCCTTCCTCCCTGCCATGCCCACATTTTTTGACCAATGGAAAAATTTGTGAACACATTTTGAAAAGAGTAACTCAAGGAACATTCCAGTAAAGTCTGGTTCAATTGGGCACAATGGTTGATTTTTAAAGAATTTTCTTATGATTTCTTTAAGTCTGATAAGCCCCTTCCTCCCTGCCACACCCACATTTTTTGACGAATCAAAAATCCGCGAAAAGTTTTGAGAAGGGTCACTCAAGGAACCTTCCAGCAAAGTCTGCTTCAATTGGGCACAATGGTTGATTTTTAAAGAATTTTCTTATGATTTCTCTAAGTCTAATAAACCCCTTTCTCCCTGCCATGCCCAAACTTTTTGACCAATGAAAAAAACTGTGAACAAATTTTGAAAAGAGAGACTCAAAGAACATTCCTGCAAAGTCTGCTTAAAATTGGCCCATTGGTTGATTTTTAAAGAATTTTCTTATGATTTCTCCAAGTCTGATAAGCCCCTTTCTCCCTGCCAAGGCCACAATTTTTTACAAATAAAAAGATTTGTGGTCAAATTTTGAAAAGAATGACTCAAGGCACATTCCTGCAAGGTCTGGTTCAAATTGGCCCAATGGTTGATTTTTAAAGAATTTTCTTATGATTTCTCTAAGTCTAATAAGCCCCTTTATCCCTGCCACGGCCATGTTTTTTTTTTTCAAATGTAAAATTTTTGAACAAATTTTGAAAAGAATGACTTAAGGCACATTCCTGCCAAGTATGGTTCAAATTGGCCCAATGGTTGATTTTTAAAGAATTTTCTTCTGATTTCTCCAAGTCTGATAAGCCCCTTTTTCCCTGCCACGGCCACAATTTTTGACAAATGAAAAAAAATTGTGAACAAATTTTGACAAGAATGACTCAAGGCACATTCCTGCAAAGTATGGTTCAAATTGGCCCAATGGTTGATTTTTAAAGAATTTTCTAATGATTTCTCTAAGTCTAATAAGCCCCTTTCTCCCTGCCACGGCCACATTTTTTGACAAATATAAAAATTTGTGAACAAATTTTGAAAAGAAAGACTCAAGGAATATTCCTGCCGAGTTTGGTTCAATTGGGCCCAATGGTTGATTTTTAAAGAATTTTCTTATGATTTCTAGTCTGATAAGCCCCTTTCTGCCTGCCACGCCCACATTTTTTGACAAATAAAAAATTCACGAACAAGTTTTGAAAAGTATCACACAAGGAACATTCCTGCCAAGTTTGGTCAAAATTGGTCCAATGGTTTAGGAGGAGAAGATGTTGAAAGAAATTGTGAACGGACGGACGGACAGACGGACGGACGGACAGATGGACGGACAGACGGACGGACGACGGACAAAAAGCGACCACAATAGCTCACCTTGAACACTTCGTGCTCAGGTGAGCTAAAAAATCCCCATGTGACACTGAGCCATACAAAATCCCCATGTGACACTGAGCCACACAAAATCCCCATGTGACACTGAGCCCACAAAATCCCCATGTGACACTAAGCCACACAAAATCCCTATATGACATTAAGTCACACACAATCCCCATGTGACACTAAGCCCCACAAAATCCCTATGTGACATTAAGCCCTACAAAATCCCCATGTGACACTGAGCCACACAAAATCTGACACTAAGCCACACAAAATCCCCATGTGACATTAAGCCACACAAAATCCCCATGTGACTCTGAGCCACACAAAATCCCCATGTAACACTGAGCCACACAAAATCCCCATGTGACACTGAGCCACATAAAATCCCCATGTGACACTGAGCCACACAAAATCCCCATGTGACACTGAGCCCCACAAAATCCCCATGTGACACTGAGCCACACAAAATCCCCATGTGACACTAAGCCCCACAAAATCCCCATGTGACACTAAGCCCCACAAAATCCCCATGTGACACTAAGCCACAAAAAATCCCCATGTGACACTGAGCCATACAAAATCCCCATGTGACAATAAGCCACACAAAATCCCCATGTGACACTGAGCCCACAAAATCCCCATGTGACACTATGCCACACAAAATCCCTATATGAAATTAAGCCACACACAATCCCCATGTGACACTAAGCCCCACAAAATCCCTATGTGACATTAAGCCCTACAAATCCCCATGTGACACTGAGCCATACAAAATCTGACACTGAGCCACACAAAATCCCCATGTGACACTGAGCCACACAAAATCCCCATGTGACATTGAGCCACACAAAATCCCCATGTGACACTGAGCCCCACAAAATCCCCATGTAACACTGAGCCACACAAAATCCCCATGTGACACTGAGCCACACAAAATCCCCATGTGACACTAAGCCCCACAAAATCCCCATGTGACACTAAGCCACACAAAAACCCCATGTGACACGGAGCCACACAAAATCCCCATGTGACACTGAGCCACACAAAATCCCCATGTGACACTGAGCCACACAAAATCCCTATGTGACATTGAGCCACACAAAATCCCCATGTGACACTGAGTCACACAAAATCCCCATGTGACACTAAGCCCCACAAAATCCCCATGTGACACTAAGCCCCACAAAATCCCCATGTGACACTAAGCCACACAAAATCCCCATGTGACACTAAGCCCCACAAAATCCCCATGTGACACTGAGCCACATAAAATCCCCATGTGACACTGAGCCACACAAAATCCTCACGTGACACTGAGCCACACACAATCCCCATGTGACACTGAGCCCCACAAAATCCCCATGTGACATTAAGCCCCACAAAATCCCCATGTGACACTGAGCCACAAAAAATCCCTATGTGACACTAAGCCCCACAAAATCCCTATGTGACATTGAGCCCTACAAAATACCCATGTGACACTGAGCCATACAAAATCTGACACGGAGCCACACAAAATCCCCATGTGACATTGAGCCCTACAAAATCCCAATGTGACACTGAGCCCCACAAAATCCCCATGTAACACTAAGCCCCACAAAACCCCCATGTGACACTAAGCCACACAAAAACCCCATGTGACACGGAGTCACACAAAATCCCCATGTGACACTGAGCCACACAAAATCCCCATGTGACACTGAGCCACACAAAATCCCCATGTGACACTAAGAACCACAAAATCCCCATGTGACACTAAGCCACACAAAATCCCCATAAGACACTAAGCCTCACAAAATCCCCATGTGACACTGAGCCCCACAAAATCCCCATGTGACACTAAGCCCCACAAATGCCCATGTGACACTGAGCCACACAAAAACCCCATGTGACACTGAGCCACACAAAATCCCCATGTGACACTAAGCCCCACAAAATCCCCATGTGACATTGAGCCCTACAAAATCTCCATGTGACACTGAGCCACACAAAATCCCCATGTGACACTAAGAACCACAAAATCCCCATGTGACACTGAGCCACACAAAATCCCCATGTGACACTAAGCCCCACAAAATCCCCATGTGACACTGAGCCACACAAAATCCCCATGTAACACTGAGCCACACAAAATCCCCATGTGACACTGAGCCACACAAAATCCCCATGTGACACTGAGCCACACAAAATCCCCATGTGACACTAAGAACCACAAAATCCCCATGTGACACTAAGTCACACAAAATCCCAATGTAACACTGAGCCACACAAAATCCCCATGTGACACTGAGTCACACAAAATCCCCATGTGACACTGAGCCACACAAAATCCCCATGTGACACTAAGAACCACAAAATCCCCATGTGACACTAAGTCACACAAAATCCCAATGTAACACTAAGAACCACAAAATCCCCATGTGACACTGAGCCACACAAAATCCCCATGTAACACTGAGCCACACAAAATCCCCATGTGACACTGAGCTACACAAAATCCCCATTGACACTAAGTCACACAAAATCCCAATGTAACACTGAGCCACACAAAATCCCCATGTGACACTAAGTCACACAAAATCCCAATGTAACACTGAGCCACACAAAATCCCCATGTGACACTGAGCTACACAAAATCCCCATTGACACTAAGTCACACAAAATCCCCATGTGACACTAAGCCACACAAAATCCCCATGTGAGGTTAAATTCTGAGCTGGATTCCACTTATTTGCAAACCTGATTATCATTTCATTTTATTGCATAATTATAAAGTACTGCAAAATAAACTCGCTCCAATACAATCTCTTGTTTTGATAACTTAAGGCAATTGTCAAAGGGTAACTTTAAATGCTACTGACAATATAACTCACAATAAATGACCTGGCAGAGTATCTTGATCTATAAGCAATGGATACTCTGCCATGTCATTGTGAACTATAATATCGTTAAATATTGTTCTAATTTCAAATTGTGTTTTTTTCAATTTCTTATGTTTTTCTTTATGTTTTCTGGAGACATTTATCTAACATGTTTTGCAAGACAGAAATAAGGTTATCCCAGGTAAATGTTGATAAACTATACAGATAAATAAACTATACTATAAACTATAATAGCAACAAGATGTGTTTGTGAAACACTAATGTCCCCGAAATGGCCATTTTTCTAAAATGTTAAGTTTTCATATATAGGGTTGATAAGGGTTAACAGATGACCTTGAGGAAGGTCAAATTGCATGGAACAGATAGATAACCGATATCATTAAAAGGAAGCTGCATCCCAAATTTGTGCTTTGTATGTCAAATACTTTTGGAGAAATGGCAAATGTTAAGTTTTCGGACAGACAGACAGACGGACAGATAGATGGACACAAGTAAAACAATATGCCCCCAATCTTTCAATACAGAGGCTTAAAAATAAGCTGATTTTAAATTAAAGTGATATAAGCAGATAGTGATGAATCAAGCGGTATAATTTGCTACAAAGGAGTACACATACAATAGTTCGACAAACCTTATAGGGTTAACCAAAGCACAATATTTAAGAATGCATAAGAATCAAAGGAGTTGCAAGCGACAAGTTGTTTAACTTAAAAATTGATCATTTCATACATGGTAGCATGGAGAATCAGTATTTTCATCTTTTGTCTAAATCTTTTCCTTAAGCTTTTCTTATATGGACATCAAAACTAGATTTCATTTTGTTTTACATGTTTTAAATTTTGCGTTAGGGAATGGCTTAAAAAGGTAATAAACAGCAAGCAAGAAATGGAAGAGGAGAGCATGCTAAACTATGAATTTTAGCATGGAAAAGCTAAAGGAACGCAAAGCTTCAGCTTGCATGGAGAGGTACATTTTTTAAAACCCTTTCCAAAACAGCAAAAGTTAAGACTGCTCCAATTCGAAAGCTGTCACAGACAACAAAATGGATGTTTATAGATATAGAATTAGTGGACAATAAAGCAGAGAAAATATTGAGACAAAAGGAGAAAATGCTGATTATCAGCATTTTCTTCTTTTGTCTCAGTGTTTTCCCAACCCTATTCTGTATGGACATCAAAACCAGGTCTTGTAAAGGAAAGTGTCAATATAGCTCCACTATTTTTAAAAAACTTTCGCTTTAAAAGGCTGAAATGGAATTATTTGAATTGCTATTGGTGGAATAAAAGGCTAATTTTATGATGTTTTCAACTGTTAGGGTGTTTCTATATTCAGTGCAGCCACAAACTCAAACAAGACATGGTTTGATATTCTTATTAGAAATACTTTGAGTTAACATTGAGAGAAAATGAGATATTGCTGATAAATAACAAGTTCTCCATTGCTCTAAAATTTCCATTGTGCTATAACAAACACATTCTCTAATTATGACATCATTTTTTTTTTCGTCATCTGCAACTCCTTTCACACGGTGGTTAATCACATGACTCAGCATTTCAGAAAATCATTAATATGTTTGTTGGTACTTGACTAACATGAACTTGGTTTGAAGCAGAGAAGGTGGGAAAATGCCAGGAACAAGCTGGACATGGTGGTTTCTTTTAAAAATCAACTGATAAAAAAGTTAGTGAAAATCAACCTTTGATCTTAAATAATTTTTTTATCAGCTGATTTTACACAAATCCACCACATCCATCTATTGCTTGATGTCTGTCCACCTTCTGTGCTTCAAACCAAATTCAAATTGGTCCTGTATTAACAAAATTATTGAAGATTTTCTGAAATTGTTGTATCACATGATTATCCACCTTGTTTCATTCAGCGCAATATTAGAATATTTGTATAATTTTTGCGCTCTATAAAAATAAATGCCATATAATTGATTCGGGGAAGGATTACACACACTCAAACCATGTTTACCGTTACCTCTCGATTTTTCCTTTCTAGAGAACAACCCTTTGAACGGGTTAGGGAAGCTGATACCTCCCTTTTTCTTAGGACCGCCACCAAAACTTGAGCTGTACATTACTGATGAACATAGTGGCGCAGATTGTAAACACAGGTCAGCCTGAAGACAAAATTACCCCATTACCAAATGGTAAAAAATAAGACTTGTCCAATGTCAATGTCATGTTTCAGATGACAACTTTAACCCTTTCCCAAACAACAAAATTTTTGGGTGATCCAATTTGAAAGCTGCTGCAAACATCAAAATGGATTACATTGCAGGAAGGATTTGTGTATGATATAGTACAGAAAATATTGAGACAAAAGGAGAAACTGCTGGTTATCAGCAGTTTCTTCTTTTGTTTCAATCTTTTTCCAAGCCTTTTCTATTAGGGACGTCAAAACAAGGTCTTGTTTGGGTCAAAGGGTTAAAGTGAATGAATTTTCGAAGTCCTAGTCGATTAGTAAAGACATAGTGAACTGATGACAATCAAATTTATATATATTATATGGATATCCAAGATACTTCTTCTACCTAGTATTTTATGCTAGAAAACACCCTTAGAAAACATTGTGGGAAATGGAGAAATTGCTTTCCACAAGCAATTTCTCCATTTTCCTATGTTTCGTCACGGCATTATCTTGTAGGAAGCTAAAAGGTGTCACTGTGTGGGAATGGGTTAACCCTTTCCCAAGCAAGACCTGGAGCCCGTATTACTAACGATCGTACGATTGATTTTTGCATAATTACTTGTAACAACAGCCCTGATTGGCTCAGTCGGATTTCTCATGCATTCAGATGCCTTGTTACACAGTTTACACAAAAACTTGATCGTAACATGTTTAGTAATACGGGGCCCTGGTTTTGACGTCCCTAATAGAAAAGCCTTTAGAAAACATTGAAACAAAAGAAGAAACTGCTTATAACCAGCAGTTTCTCCTTTTGTCTCAATATTTTCTGTGCCATATTTTACACAAATCCTATCTTTGATAACACCCATTTTGTCATTTGTTGCAGTCTTTGAAGTGGATCATTCTAAAAAAATTGCCGTTTGGGAAAGGGTTAATCATTTTTTAAAATCAAAAATGATTTGAGAAATGGCTGAGACAGAGTGCCTCGTTTTTTTTTCACCATTTTCAACAGACTTGCATCTTTAGAAAACATTGTGAGAAATTGGAGAAATTGCTTTTCACAAGCAAATTCTCCATTCTCCACAATGTTTTTCTCAGGCCATTATGATTTATCTGGTAGGGAGTCAAAGGGGTGTGTGGGAATGGGTTAAGTAAGCCTGAAAATTATGCGGAAAAAACATGTGCATAGGATGCAAAAGAGTCTACATGTAAAGCAAATTTCTATGACTTTGCTGCAAGAAAATGTTGGGAAAATGGTAATTGAAACTAGAATATCACTGAAAGTGATCATACCCCCCAAAAGCGCAGTTTTTGTGCATTTTGAGAAGTTGATTTCATTTGAACTGCGAGCTGATCAATTGGGAAATAGAGCTAACAAAAAATCAACAGACCAAACAACACATATAAATGTTGCAAAAAATACCAATTTTCAACAAAAGGACATAACTCATTTAACAATCCCCAAGCTCGCCCTGCCATGCACATATTTTTCAATAAACCAAAAATTCACAACCATGTATTGAAGACAGTCAATCAAGGAACATTCTTGTAAGATTTGGTTCAAATTGCTTTTTTTAAGAATTTTCTCATGATTTCGTTAAGTCTGATAAGCCCTGCCCTGACATTACCACAGTTTTTGCAAATCAAAAATTCACGAACACATTTTGAAACAAGTTTTGAAAAGGGTCACCCAAGGAACATTCCTGCCAAGTTTGGTAAGAATCGGCTAAGTGGTTGAGGAGGAGAAGATTTTTGAAGAATTATTGAATGATTTCGCGAAGTCTGATAAGCCCCGCCCTGCCACGCCCACATTTTTCACCCAATCAAAAATTCATGAACATGTGTTGAATACAGTCACTCAAGGGACATTCCTGCCAAGTTTGCTTTAAATTGGCCAGATAATTGATTTTTAAATATTTTTCATATGATTTCTCTAAGTCCGATAAGCCCCGCCCTGCCCCGCCCACAATTTTTGACGAATCAAAAATTCACGAACAAGTTTTGAAAAGGGTCACCCAAGGAACATTCCTGCCAAGTTTGGTAAGAATCGGCTGAGTGCTTGAGGAGAAGAAGATTTTTGAAGAATTATTCAATGATTTCGCGAAGTCTGATAAGCCCCGCCCTGCCACGCCCACATTTTTCACCCAATCAAAAATTCATGTACATGTGTTGAAAACAGTCATTCAAGGGACATTCCTGCCAAGTTTGCTTCAAATTGGCCAGATAATTGATTTTTAAAGATTTTTATAATTATTTCTCTAAGTCCGATAAGCCCCGCCCTGCCACGCCCACAATTTTTGACGAATCAAAAATTCACGAACAAGTTTTGAAAAGGGTCACCCAAGGAACATTCCTGCCAAGTTTGGTAAGAATTGGCTAAGTGGTTGAGGAGGAGAAGATTTTTGAAGAATTATTGAATGATTTCGCGAAGTCTGATAAGCCCCGCCCTGCCACGCCCACATTTTTCATCCAATCAAAAATTCATGAACATGTGTTGAATACAGTCACTCAAGGGACATTCCTGCCAAGTTTGCTTTAAATTGGCCAGATAATTGATTTTTAAATATTTTTCATATGATTTCTCTAAGTCCGATAAGCCCCGCCCTGCCAAGCCCACAATTTTTGACGAATCAAAAATTCACGAACAAGTTTTGAAAAGGGTCACCCAAGGAACATTCCTGCCAAGTTTGGTAAGAATCGGCTGAGTGCTTGAGAAGAAGAAGATTTTTGAAGAATTATTCAATGATTTCGCGAAGTCTGATAAGCCCCGCCCTGCCACGCCCACATTTTTCACCCAATCAAAAATTCATGAACATGTGTTGAAAACAGTCACTCAAGGGACATTCCTGCCAAGTTTGCTTCAAATTGGCCTGATAATTGATTTTTAAAGGTTTTTATAATTATTTCTCTAAGTCCGATAAGCCCCGCCCTGCCACGCCCACAATTTTTGACGAATCAAAAATTCACGAACAAGTTTTGAAAAGGGTCACCCAAGGAACATTCCTGCCAAGTTTGGTAAGAATCAGCTAAGTGGTTGAGGAGGAGAAGATTTTTGAAGAATTATTAAATGATTTCGCGAAGTCTGATAAGCCCCGCCCTGCCACGCCCACATTTTTCACCCAATCAAAAATTCATGAACATGTGTTGAATACAGTCACTCAAGGGACATTCCTGCCAAGTTTGCTTTAAATTGGCCAGATAATTGATTTTTAAATATTTTTCATATGATTTCTCTAAGTCCGATAAGCCCCGCCCTGCCACGCCCACAATTTTTGACGAATCAAAAATTCACGAACAAGTTTTGAAAAGGGTCACCCAAGGAACATTCCTGCCAAGTTTGGTAAGAATCGGCTGAGTGCTTGAGGAGAAGAAGATTTTTGAAGAATTATTCAATGATTTCGCGAAGTCTGATAAGCCCCGCCCTGCCACGCCCACATTTTTCACCCAATCAAAAATTCATGTACATGTGTTGAAAACAGTCATTCAAGGGGCATTCCTGCCAAGTTTGCTTCAAATTGGCCAGATAATTGATTTTTAAAGATTTTTATAATTATTTCTCTAAGTCCGATAAGCCCCGCCCTGCCACGCCCACAATTTTTGACGAATCAAAAATTCACGAACAAGTTTTGAAAAGGGTCACCCAAGGAACATTCCTGCCAAGTTTGGTAAGAATCGGCTAAGTGGTTGAGGAGGAGAAGATTTTTGAAGAATTATTGAATGATTTCGCGAAGTCTGATAAGCCCCGCCCTGCCACGCCCACATTTTTCATCCAATCAAAAATTCATGAACATGTGTTGAATACAGTCACTCAAGGGACATTCCTGCCAAGTTTGCTTTAAATTGGCCAGATAATTGATTTTTAAATATTTTTCATATGATTTCTCTAAGTCCGATAAGCCCCGCCCTGCCACGCCCACAATTTTTGACGAATCAAAAATTCACGAACAAGTTTTGAAAAGGGTCACCCAAGGAACATTCCTGCCAAGTTTGGTAAGAATCGGCTGAGTGCTTGAGAAGAAGAAGATTTTTGAAGAATTATTCAATGATTTCGCGAAGTCTGATAAGCCCCGCCCTGCCACGCCCACATTTTTCACCCAATCAAAAATTCATGAACATGTGTTGAAAACAGTCACTCAAGGGACATTCCTGCCAAGTTTGCTTCAAATTGGCCTGATAATTGATTTTTAAAGGTTTTTATAATTATTTCTCTAAGTCCGATAAGCCCCGCCCTGCCACGCCCACAATTTTTGACGAATCAAAAATTCACGAACAAGTTTTGAAAAGGGTCACCCAAGGAACATTCCTGCCAAGTTTGGTAAGAATCAGCTAAGTGGTTGAGGAGGAGAAGATTTTTGAAGAATTATTAAATGATTTCGCGAAGTCTGATAAGCCCCGCCCTGCCACGCCCACATTTTTCACCCAATCAAAAATTCATGAACATGTGTTGAATACAGTCACTCAAGGGACATTCCTGCCAAGTTTGCTTTAAATTGGCCAGATAATTGATTTTTAAATATTTTTCATATGATTTCTCTAAGTCCGATAAGCCCCGCCCTGCCACGCCCACAATTTTTGACGAATCAAAAATTCACGAACAAGTTTTGAAAAGGGTCATCCAAGGAACATTCCTGCCAAGTTTGGTAAGAATCGGCTGAATGGTTGAGGAGGAGAAGATTTTTAAAGAAAAAACCAACAGACGGACCAACAGACAGACCAACAGACAGACAGACAGACAGACCGACAACCTGACTCCTATATACCCCCCAAATTGAATTTGGGGGGTATAAATATGATAAGTGGGTTTATGAACTTATGAAATGCCCCTCATAGTATACACGGTGTATAATCACGTGACTCAGAATGTCCGATAATCTTCAATATCTTTTTTAATACTTGACCAATTTTAATTCGGTTTGAAGCAGAGAAGGTGGAAAAATGTCAGGAATAACACAGTCGTAGTAGATTTAAAAAAAAAACAACTGATAAAAAAGTTATTGAAGATAAACCAAAATTTTGGTTTATATTCAATAACTTTTTTATCAGTTGATTTTTCAAACAAGAGGGCCAATATGGCCCTAGATCGCTCACCTGAATTCATAGTTGAGATACTGGCATGACCATGAAATCAATCTTATAACATTAGAAGAATATAAAAGAATGACAATGGCAATTTTGCCAAATTCAAAGGCATAAAACTAAGGACTTTCTGTTCTGAAACAATTTGGAAAGGGCTTAAACCTTGGCTGGGAAAGGGCTGAATCTTTACCAAGACAGAAAAGAAAGATACTGTTCAATTTTGAAATAGCGCTGCAAGATGAGAAAATGCTGATTATCAGCCTTTTCTTCATTTGACTCAATAATTCCCCAAGCCTTTTTTAAGGTGGCCGAATGCGATTCAATAACAAGAAAACTGCCCTAGAGAATTGACTCATACTGTCGCATGTTATAAAGTGAATCCTTACTGACAAATTAAGATAATAAAAAAGATAAGTCACCATCCAGGGAAAGAATGAGGGCCGTCTCAAAACCAGCACTGAAATGGCTATTTCTAACATGGAGGCCAATGGGAAATTTGAATATTTTCACACAAATGTTAAATAGAGAATTTCTGCCCTAGAGAATTTGATAATATTTTGTGAATTGATGAACCTGGTCATGATCTGTATAATAAAGAAATAAAAAACAAAAGTCACCACAGTATATGAATAGGGGGTTGTCTCAAAAGTGCCGAAATAGCAGTGTTTCAAGCTGACCTTTGGCGCAAATGTTAAAATTTTAGGATTTTCTGCACAAGAAAATTTGATAATAATTTGGTAATTGATGAACCTGCAAATGATATGTAAAATAAAGAAATAACTAGATGCCGAAGGGCAACATGTCGAGCCCGCTCATTTTGAAGAAAGAAGACCATACCTATGTCTACAGCTGTCATTACAATGGCGTTGTAAAAGTGGGGACAAAATAAGTTGGAATGATGGGGATCATGGTGAGACAGTTTATTGTTCACAAAATATTACATGTCTATGTATTTATAACGAGATACCAGAATGGATTAATTTGAGTATACATATGTGACCCGTCACGCTAAAAGGGACCTTATGCTAAGTCCATAAAACCAAATTCCGAGAAATATACCAGACCAAGCAGAAGTCCATCCGATGTCGTATTTGGAAAACGAAAATATTGTAAGGTAGAGAAAACATTCTAGATTCAGAAAATACTTAAACGTGAAAAGTTTCGACCCTAGTCAGGCTGCGCGGACTGCGCAGACGGACTAGAGTCGATACTTTTCACAAATCCGATAAGGTCCCTTTTAGCGCGACGGGTCACATATAAGGAAAATAAGCCATGCCCCCTGGCACCCATTTTTTGTACGGATCGGAATAATTTGAACATTCTGAGAAGTACGAAAATTAGCTGCACGTAGCTGTACGTGGCCATGTTTTTTACGGATTGAGATAATTTGAACAATCTTGGTAGAGGGCCATCCAAAGAATATTTGTGCCAAATTAAGGAATGGCCCGGACAAGCAAAAATCAACTCATTTTTTACATTTGACCTCAAAGTTTGACCTTGACCTTTCATCTTGGAATCTGGTTCTTGCACGCGACACTCCATCTTACTGAGCTTGACATTTGTGCCAAGTTATTTCTGAATCCCTCCATCCATGGTGAAGTTATGGCCCGGACAAGCAAAAATCATCTCATTTTTGACATTTGACCTCCAAGTTTGACCTTGACCTTTGAGCTTGGAATCTGGTTTTTGCACGCGACACTCCGCCTTACTGAGCTTGACATTTGTGCCAAGTTATTTCTGAATCCCTCCATCCATGGTGAAGTTATGGCCCGGACAAGCAAAAATCATCTCATTTTTGACATTTGACCTCCAAGTTTGACCTTGACCTTTGAGCTTGGAATCTGGTTCTTGCACGCGACACTCTGCCTTACTGAGCTTGACATTTGTGCCAAGTTATTTCTGAATCCCTCCATCCATGGTGAAGTTATGGCCCGGACAAGCAAAAATCATCTCATTTTTGACATTTGACCTCCAAGTTTGACCTTGACCTTTGAGCTTGGAATCTGGTTCTTGCACGCGACACTCTGCCTTACTGAGCTTGACATTTGTGCCAAGTTATTTCTGAATCCCTCCATCCATGGTGAAGTTATGGCCCGGACAAGCAAAAATCTTCTCATTTTTGACATTTGACCTCCAAGTTTGACCTTGACCTTTGAGCTTGGAATCTGGTTCTTGCACGCGACACTCCGCCTTACTGAGCTTGACATTTGTGCCAAGTTATTTCTGAATCCCTCCATCCATGGTGAAGTTATGGCCCGGACAAGCTCCATCCGGACGGACGCACGCACTAACGCACGCACGCACTAACGCACGCACGCACTAACGCACGCACGCACTAACGCACTAACGCACATACACCGAACCGCCATTGTGACAACTATGTCGAGCTCACCGCAAGCGGGCTCGACAAAAAAACAAATGTCACCACTGTACATAGACGGGAGACCGTCTCAAACGTGTGTTTTTCCACTGAAAAAGCAGCCTTTCAGCTCAATTTTGTATAGCTGTTAGTACATAATTAGGAAGTATTGACCAAATAACAGTTATAATCATGATCGTAATATGTTGCTTGTTTGATTAAAACATAAAATCGATTTTGAAATAAATGTTTGACGTCTCAAAAGTGTTTTATTCTAATGTGGGAGACGGAAATTTGTGATGGTTTGAACAAATTTCACAATGATTGAGCAAATATTGTTATAAATTCTTACAACAAAAACAAGATTTGACCCACTGACCCAGTTTTTGACCTTGCATGACCCAAGTTTTCAATGACCTATAGAGTACAGACATCATCAAAATAAACGTCCTGAGCAATTTTCAAAATAATTGAGTCAAAATTGGAACTTCCACAGCAAAAAGAAGGGATTCATTACCTTTGACCTTGTGACCTAGTTTTTGACCTCACACTACAAACTTTTTAAATGGACCTAAATATCCAAAAGAAAAACATTCTGAGCCATTTATCAAGATTTTAGCCAAAGTTGGCACTTCTTGACTAACTAGAATATCACTGAAAGTGATCATACCCCCCAAAAGCGCAGTTTTTGTGCATTTTGAGAAGTTGATTTCATTTGAACTGGGAGCAGTTCAATTGGGAAATAGAGGTAACAAAAAATCAACAGACCAAACAACACATGTAAATGTTGCAAAAAATACCAATTTTTCAACAAAAGGACATAGCTCATTTAACAATCCCCCAAGCCCTGCCCTGCCATGCTGATATTTTTCAATAAACCAAATATTTACAACCATGTATTGAAGACAGTCAATCAAGGTACATTCCTGTAAGATTTGGTTCAAATTTACCGTATAATTGCATCTTTAAAGAATTTTCTCATGATTTCGTTAAGTCTGTTAAGCCCTGCCCTGCCATTACCACAGTTTTTGCAAATCAAAAATTCATGAACAAATTTTGAAATAAGTCACGAAAATGAACATTCTTGCCAATTTTGGTAACACAACACTGCATCAAAAATTCACGATCAAGTTTTGAAAAGAGTCACCCAAGGAACATTCCTGCCAAGTTTGGTAAGAATTGGCTAAGTGGTTAAGGAGAAGATTTTTGAAGAATTATCTGACAATTTCTCGAAGTCGGATTAGCCCGCCCTGCCACACCCACATTTTTTGGCGAATCAAAAATTCATGAACATACATTGAATACAATCACTCAAGGGACATTAGTGCAAACTTTAGTTCAAAATGGTCTAATAATTGATTTTTAAAGAATTTTCACATGATGTCCAATAAGCCCCGCCCTGCCACGCCCACAATTTTTGACGAATCAAAAATTCACGAACAAGTTTTGAAAAGGGTCACCCAAGGATCATTCTTGCCAAGTTTAGTAAGAATTGGCCCAGTGGTTAAGGAGGAGAAGGTTTTTGAAGAATTATCTAACGATTTCTAGAAGTCGGATAAGCCCCGCCCTGCCACGCCCATATTTTTTGGCGAATGAAAAAATCATGAATATACATTGAATACAATCACTCAAGGGTCATTCCTGTCAAGTTTGGTTCAAATTGGCCTGATAATTGATTTTTAAAGAATTTTCACATGATTTCTCTAAGTCCGATAAGCCCCATCCTGCCACGCCCACAATTTTTGACAAATCAAAAATTCACAAACAAGTTTTGAAAGGGTCAATAAAGAAACATTCCTGCCAAGTTAAGTAAGAATTGGTCCAGTGGTTAAGGAGGAGAAGATTTTTGAAGAATTATCTAATGATTTCTCGAAGTCGGATAAGCCCCGCCCTGCCACGCCCACATTTTTTGGCGAATGAAAAAATCATTAGCACACATTAAATACAATCACTCAAGGGTCATTCCTGTCAAGTTTGCTTCAAATTGGCCTGATAATTGATTTTTAAAGATTTTTCACATGATTTCTCAAAGTCCGATAAGCCCCACCTGCCACGCCCACAATTTTTGACAAATCAAAAATTCATGAACAAGTTTTGAAAGGGTCACCCAAGGAACATTCTTGCAAAGTTGAGTAAGAATTGGCCCAGTGGTTAAGGAGGAGAAGGTTTTTGAAGAATTATCTAACAATTTCTCGAAGTCGGATAAGCCGCGCCCTGCCACGCCCACATTTTTTGGCGAATGAAAAAATCATGAATATACATTGAATACAATCACTCAAGGGTCATTCCTGTCAAGATTGGTTCAAATTGGCCTAATGATTGATTTTTTAAGATTTTTCACATGATTTCTCAAAGTTCGATAAGCCCCGCACTGCCACGCCCACAATTTTTGACAAATCAAAAATTCACAAACAAATTTTGAAAGGGTCACTAAAGAAACATTCCTGCCAAGTTTATTAAGAATTGGCCCAGTGGTTAAGGAGAAGAAGATTTTTGACAAATTATCTTACGATTTCTCGAAGTCGGATCAGCCCCGCCCTGCCACGCCCATATTTTTTGGCGATTGAAAAAAATCATGAATATACATTGAATACAATCACTAAAGGGTCATTCCTGTCAAGATTGGTTCAAATTGGCCTAATAATTGATTTTTAAAGATTTTTCACATGATTTCTCAAAGTCCGATAAGCCCCGCCCTGCCACGCCCACAATTTTTAAAAAATCAAAAATTCATGAACAAGTTTTGAAAAGGGTCACCTAAGGAACATTCCTGTCAAGTTTAGTAAAAATTGGCCCATTGGTTAAGGAGGAGAAGATTTTTGAAGAATTATCTAACAATTTGTCGAAGTCGGATAAGCCCCGCCCTGCCACGCCCACATTTTTTGGCGAATGAAAAAATCATGAGCATACATTGAATACAATCACTCAAGGGTCATTCCTGCCAAGTTTGGTTCAAATTGTCCTGATAATTGATTTTTAAAGATTTTTCACGTGATTTCTCTAAGTCTGATAAGCCCCGTCCTGCCACGCCCACAATTTTTGACGAATCAAAATTTCACGAACAAGTTTTGAAGAGGGTCACCCAAGGAACATTCCTGCCAAGTTTGGTGAGAATCAGACCAATGGTTGAGGAGGAGAAGATTTTTGAAGAAAAACCAACAGACGGACCAACAGACAGACCAACAGACAGACCAACAGACAAGCTGACTCCTATATACCCCCCAAATTGAATTTGGGGGGGTATAATAAATGGAATTCTTGATATTTGACCTTGTGCCCTAGTTTTTGACCTTACATGACAAAATTTTTACATGACTTTTATATCATGAAAAAAACATTCTTAGCAATTTTCATAAAAATTTGGCCAAAAATGGGCACTTCTGAGCAAAAAGAATGATTTTATCAAACAGACCTAGTGACCTCATTTTTGACCTCACATGACCCAATTTTTAACAGAACCTAGATATCCACCAAAAATACATTCTGAGCAATTTTCACAAGATTTGAGCCAAAAGTAGCACTTTTAGAGCAAAAAGAAGGATTTTAAATCATTTGACCTAGAGACCTACATTTTGACCTGGCATGACCTACTTTTTGAAATGACCTAGATATCATCAAGACAAAGATCCTGGTCAACTTTCACAATGATTGAGGCAATACTGTGACTCCTAGAGCAAAAATAAGATTTGACCTAGTGACCTACTTTTTGAGCCCATTCTGACCCCGATCCCAATTCTTTGAAGTATTTTGAAAAAGGATGACCCAAGGATCATATCTGTGAAATTTCATCCAATTCTGCCTAGTGCTTTAGGAGAAGATTTTTTTATGATTGTGGACGGACGGACAGACAGCCGGACGCCGGGCAACAGACCGATCACAATACCTCACCTTGAGCACTTTGTGCTCAGGTGAGCTAAAAACAACCACGCCCATCTAATTCGTGACGTCTGTTCACATTCTCTGCTTGAAACCGAATTCAAATCGGTCCCGTATTAACAAAGTTCTTGAAGATATTCAGTAATTATTGAATCACGTGATTATCCACCGTGGTATAACCAACTCTGACCAAACCTGGCTTGACATCCCTAGTAGAAATACTTGAATGAAAAGCAGAAATAATGCTGATACAGCAATTTCTCCATTTCTCTAAATTTATAATGTGCTACTACAAACACATTTTCTAACAAGAAATCTATCACTAAAGGTGATTAAAATACCCCCACCATCTCCTTTGGTCGGACAAGCCTTTTTATTGAATCAGGGGCTATAACACAGAAATTGTCAATCCAATTTTCTTGAAATATGCGTCTTGCACATCTACAGGTCCTAATACACACTTGTACCAAGTATGAAGCAAATTGGACGGTAATTGTAGGAGTTGTCTAGACAAGCATTTTCCGTTAAATCAGGGACCATAACTCAAACAAGAGTGTCTGAAAGGCACTGATATCGCTCACCTGAGTTCTTCGTTTATTTGATTGTGTACAATATAGGTTTTGTTGTAAACAAATATATATCATGTCAGTATTATGTCATATTAAATTATTGTAAACTAGAATATCACTGAAAGCGGTAGCACTGTTTTTGTGCATTTTGAAAAGTACATTTTATTTGAACTGTGATCTGATCAATTGGGAAAAAGAGCAAACAAAAAAATCAACAGACCAAACAACACATGTAAATGTTGCGAAAAATACCAATTTTCAACAAAAGTACATTACTCATTTTAAAATCAACAAGCCCCACCCTGCCATGCCCACATTTTTTCAATTAATCAAAAAAAATTCTCAACCATATATTGAAGACAATTCACTCAAGGTACATTCCTGTAAGGTTTGGTTCAACTTATAATTACTTTTTTAAAGAATTTTCTCATGAATTTGTTAAGTCCAATAAGCCCTGCCCCGCAAAGACCACATTTTTTGACGAATAAAAAATTCTCGAACAGATATTGTAACGAGTCACCCAATGATCATTTCTGCCAAGTTTGGTAACGAATTGCCTGATGGTTAAGGGGAAGAATATTTTGGAAGAATTATCTAACGATTTCTTGAAGTCTAGTAAGCCCCATCCTGTAAGCCGATGTTTTTCACCCAATCAAAAATTCATGAACATGTGTTGAATACAGTCTCTCAAGGGACGTTCCTGCTACGTTTGGTTCAAATGGGCCGAATAATTGATTTTTAAAGATTTTTCACATGATTTCTCCTAGTCCGATAAGCCCCACCCTGCCACGCCCACAATTTTTGACAAATCAAAAATTCACGAACAACTTTTGAAAAGGGTCACTCAAAGAGCATTCCTTTCAAGTTTGGTAATAATTAGCCCAGTGGTTAAGGAGGAGAAGATTTTTTAATAATTATCTTTCGATTTTTTGAAGTCTGATAAGCCCCGCCCTGCCACACCCATAATTTTTGACGAATCAAAAATTCATGAGCATGTGTTGAAAACAGTCACTCAAGGGACATTTCTGCCAAGCTTGGTTCAAATTGGCCTGATAATTGATTTTTAAAGATTTTTCACATGATTTCTTTAAGTCCGATAAGCCCCGCCCTGCCACGCCCACAATTTTTGATGAATCAAAATTCACGAACAAGTATTTAAAAGGGTCACCCAATAAACATTTCTGCCAAGTTTGGAAAGAATTGGCCAAGTGGTTGAGGTCAGGAGAAGATTTTTGAAGAATTACCTAAAGATTTCTTTTAGTCTGATAAGCCCCGCCCTGCCACGCCCACAATTTTTGACAAATCAAAAATTCACGAACAAGTTTTGAAAAGGGTCACCCAAGGAACATTCCTTTCAAATTTGGTAAGAATTAGCCCAATGGTTGAGGAGAAGAAGATTTTTGAATAATTATTATCTTAAGATTTCTCGAAGTCTGAAAAGCCCCGCCCTGCCACACTCACAATTTTCACCCAATCAAAAATTCATGAGCATGTGTTGAAAACAGTCACTCAAGGGACATTTCTGCCAAGCTTGATTCAAATTGGCCTGATAATTGATTTTTAAAGATTTTTCACATGATTTCTCTAAGTCTGATAAGCCCCGCCCTGCCACGCCCACAATTTTTGACGAATCAAAAATTCACGAACAAGTTTTGAAAAGGGTCACTCAAGGAACATTTCTGCCAAGTTTGGAAGGGATTGGCCTAGTGGTTGAGGAGGAGAAGATTTTTGAAGAATTCCCTAATGATTTCTTTAAGTCTGATAAGCCCCGCCCTGCCACGCCCATAATTTTTGACGAATCAAAAATTCATGAACAAGTTCTGAAAAGGGTCACTTAAGGAACATTTCTGCCGAGTTTGGAAAGAATTGGCCCAGTGGTTGAGGAGGAGAAGATTTTTGAAGAATTTCCTAATGATTTCTTTAAGTCTGATAAGCCCCGTCCTGCCACGCCCACAATTTTTGACGAATCAAAAATTCACGAACAAGTTATGAAAAGGGTCACCCAAGGAACATTTCTGCCAAGTTTGGAAAGAATTGGCTCAGTGGTTGAGGAGGAGAAGATGTTTAAAGCAATTGTTGACGACGAACGACGCACGACGCACGCCGGACACAGGGTGATCACAAAAGCTCACCTTGAGCATGTTGCTCAGGTGAGCTAAAAATATTGGTCCGATTTTCATTAAATTTGTGTCTTGCACATCTACAGGTCCTAATGTACACTAAAGTATGAAGCAAATCGGACAGTAACTGTAGGAGGAGTTGTCCAAACAAGCATTTTTCGTCAAATCAGCGGCCATAACTCTAAAAGTATCTGTCAGATTTTTGTGAAATTTGCCTCTTGCACATCTACATGTCACAATGAACACTTGTGCTAAATATGAAACTAAATCTGTTGGTAAGTGTAGGAGGAGTTGGTTTTGGCGACAGACCCCCCAACCGACCAACCAACCGAGGGCCTGACAGGCTGATTTCAGTATATCCCCTCTAAACTTCATTTGTAGGGGTATAATTATGAAATCATTAATTTTATCCTCTGCAAAACCTCTTAAATAGGACATGTCCAAGTTTGGAGGTAAGGGAAAGGGTTATACAAATACCCATTTACCTTCACCTTTTGATTTTTTCTTTCTAGAGAACATTCTTGAGAACATGGTGTCTGTAGTCGAGGGGTAGAGCATCGGCCTTGCGACTAAGAGGTTCTGAGTTCAATTCCCGGTAGCGTGGGTTGTTCAAGGCTTCTCATTGGCCCACACATTCGGCGTAAGTACTGGTGGATTTCCAGGAAGCTAAATCGAGAGGGATTAAAATAAGTTGAAAAAACTTGCTTCCCAATCGATGTAAAATAAATGCGTTCAAAGGAACGTCTGAAGAAGATCATTCCTTTGAAAGAGTTAGAGACCCTGGGTATGATTGCTCTCCTTTTATTCGTGGCAGGAAGTAAAGAACAGTTTGTCTGAAGATAAAATTAACCCATTACAACTTAAACTTGACAGTGAACATTTTCAGACTCACAGTTTTATCGTAAACAGTGGGGTATTGCCTCAAAACCAAATAGACTGTTACCCATTGCACAAAGCAATAAGTATTTCTCAAAAGGGAACGATTTTATATGGTTAATCATGACGTAATAGCTGACATCATAAAATACCCTTGAAACGGAAAGAAGATATAGCAGAATGTAAAAAACAGCTTGCCTAAAGAGTACATTTCACTGCTTTTCAACAAAATCACTGTTGCTGCAGCTTAACTCTTTCCCAAACGACCAAAATTTGGACGTTTTCTATATAAATGCTGTTGAAAACGACAAGATAGATGTTGTTAAAGATATGATTTGAGTATAATGTAGCACAGAAAATATTGAGGCAAAAGGAGAAACTGCTGGTTATCAGCAGTTTATTCTTTTGTCTCAATGTTTTCCCAAGCTATTTCTTTTAGGGACGTTTGGGAAAAGGTTAAACAAGCTGCAGGACTTAACCCATTACCAAACAATGACTCTTTTGGACTCCTCACAAAATAATGGCCATGGAATACATCGTGGAAAATGAAGAAATTGCTTGCCACAAGCAATTTCTTCATTTCCCACAATGTTTTCTACTCAAAAAGTTATAAAATTTCGAAATTTCATTTCATTGAAATGTCGTCTGTAACTTCTTTCAAATTGGACCACCCCAAAATTTTGTCGTTTGGTAATGGGTTAACAAGCTTTTTTCTTATTGAAAAACAACAATTGTTAAACATGCATCATAATATCGCAATCATGCTATACACATATATATCTAGACTGTAAACACAAGACAACAGCCAGTTCTTTCCAAAACAAGACCCAATATTGACATCCCTAATAAAAAAGGCTTGCGAAAACATTGATGCAAAAGAAGAAAATGCTTATAATAATTATTTTCTCCTTTTGCTGAATTATTTTCTGTGCTAAATATTACACAGATACTACAGTCGACACTCGTTGTGTCGAAGTCGGAGGGGGCCGTCAATATACCTCGACATATCCGGAGTTCGACTCATCCGATTTTGATTTTTTTTTCGATGAAAACGATATTTAACCATTTTGATGGGCGTCATATGTGTCTATGATGGAAATATAGTAGGAAAAGGAAAGAAATTGCTCGTATCGAGCAATTTCTATCCTTTTCCTACTATATTTCAATGGCTATATTCAGTTTGAAATTATTTTGTTTTGAAAAAAATATGTTAATAGATGAGGACGGGACCAGATTTGAACTTCGACTTAAGCGAAAATTCGACTTATCCGATGTCGACATAACGAGTGTCGACTGTATTTTTATCAGTACACATTTCTTTCTCTGACACAGCTTTCAGATTGCAACGTTTGGGAAATTTATTTTTGAAATTCAATGTTTTTTTACCAAACAACAATTTTGTCCCATTTGAAAGCTTCTGTAGACAGAAAAATCATGATAACCAAGTACAATTAATCAGAAATGTAACATAGACTTGTTACATAGTATAGCACAGAAAATATTGAGGTATTTTCTTCATTTGCATCAATGTTTTCCCAAGCCTTTTCTATCTGGGACAAAACCAGGTCTTGTTTGGGAAAGAGTTAAAAGAAACTCAGACCTCTACTTTTAGATTTCTTCTTCCAACAGAAACACTGTGTTGTAAGTTGTACGTTAGGTTTGTGTAGTCATTCAAAGATGGCGACAACGATAAAGCATGAGAGGTAGGTGTCATAGTTTTTCATTGATAAATTTCTTATACGGTCGTATCTTGCCTTGATACTGATATCATTATACAGGGGAAATGTATACCTATCAACGGTTCTATATATCAAAGTATCAGTGTTGTCCTATCGTACTCAGTCGTTGTGCAAAGACAGCCAAACACGGAAAACTTTTTTCGAAGCGAGAAAGTTGCCCTTTTAAGGATGATTACATAGTAATCAGCGAACTAGGGAACAAATTATTGCTCTAAATTAGATGTTTTTAACATGCTCTTTTCTATGGTTACCCTCGTTTTACACAAAAATGTCCAGAATGTCCACAAACACCGTGTTTACTAAATGGCCAAACAACGGTGTAGTCCCAGTGAAAATATGCAGACACAACGGTGCAGTTTCTGTGTTTTGTGTACGGTGTGGTTATATTTTCATAACGAATTGTGAACGGTGTAGACATAATTCAATTGTGAACGGTGTAGACTTGAAGCAATAGTAATGTTTAGTGATAACGTTTTCACGGCTGAGAATCATGTTTTATGATTACTACCGAAATTATTCAACAATTATGTTAATAGGTGACTGACTTGTAACTGCTTTGTCTACAAAATATACTTTAATCAAAATACAGAAAGAATCTAGTTTATTTGCTATTTGTCAAAGCAATTCCGTAAGGGTCAAAAAGTAGAAAGTACCAAGAATCTGGCGGTGTCTGTATTATTTTTTTCTTTTATTTTCAGTTCCATGCTGTTCACTTGTTACTACCGTCATTTCGAAGGAAGTTTCGAAAAGTTTGTGAAGCATTCGGGACAGGACCATTCCGGTCAGATATTCAGGTTTGAAAACTCTGAACTGTAGTATCATTCCGAATATTATCAAGAGGTCAGACTAGGACATCATCCCCATTTGCGAGCATAGAATACACAAGATAGACCTCATCAATGTAGAAAAAAGGATTTTGGGCTTAACAATCTTTCTATCGACGATATCCCCGATTTTGAATGCATGAGTCCAGTACATAAAAAAATTGCGAAGTTCAACACCCCATAAAGTCGTTCAAAAAGCTCCGACCTTAATTCCTGATATTTCCATTGGACGTGCTGAAACAGATGATACGGATAGGGACTCTTCTCTTTCCCCACGAGACATGGAAACAATGGCTGAAATGAACAGTTTGTTCCCAATTGTGATTGAGAAGCGTTGATCAACTTGGTAATTGTTTATCTTAGTCGAGGAAGGTCGGTTCCCGATGGAAAACACTGAATTTCATTTATTTATGGATATAAGTTCTACTATCTTGGAAGTACTTCAATGCGTTTTACTCCAATAGTCAAACGGTTTTGACGAATAGAATATTGTCTTTTTCATTTCAAATGGTTACATTTTATGAGTGGGCCCAAAAAATCTTGGTCAGAAAATTGTCAGTCCTGAAGAAGAGGTTAATTACGTATGAAAATTCCAAAATGAATTTTGCAGTTCCGTAATTCTATTTTCAAGACTTAATTACTTTAAGTCGAACAAGACGGAAGGCCCAAATGTTTATGAAACAATTTATAATTTATGTTTTGTTACTTATAATTTATGTTTTGTTGATGGAATCCTTTATTTTGGGTAAAATCATACTTCAATGAGAGGTCAATTTGAAAACTAGATACATGTTGATCAATAATAATCATACTCCTTAAGTTGAAATCATTTCATTCATTACAAGAATTTATTGTAATAACCAATCAAAACAGTTACAAAGAAAAATTCAAAGCCAGAGTTGAAATTTCGAATCTACAAATCAAATGAACGGATGAACAAGAAACTGAGCATTGCACCCACATCTTAGGGTAAGTCACTAAACATGGCCCTAAAATGACTGCTATCGTATGTATTGTTTAATATTTTGTGATGGTATTCCTTGTGATTATCATGTCCGTCAGATGGTTTTTTTTCAATACCAAATAACAAAAATGTCTTCCAAAAATTAAATTAAACATACATCGAACTGTTTTAGGCTTATGTGAATGAAGAAAAGAGAAAACGGCATATTTCCTTAACTTTTGTTTTCGTTTACTTTGAGGATGGTGGCGTTTTCATCAAGGGAAATAACTGTGTTTTCTAAGACCAAAGTATTTGAGGGAGATAAATCAGATGTACAGATGATCTGCTAGCTGTTCGAGCTAGTTCGCCCTATACAACATACCAAGTCTACACCGTTCACAACTTGTTGTGAAAATAATAACTACACCGTACATAAAACACAGAAACTGCACCGTTGTGTCTGCATATTTTCACTGGGACTACACCGTTGTTTGGCCATTTAGTAAACACAGCGTTTGTGGTCATTCTGGACATTTTTGTGTACAATAACGGTAACCATAGAAAAGAGCATGTTCAAAACATCCAAGTTAGAGCAATAGTTTGTTCCCTAGTTCGCTGTGTACATTGTAATCATCCTTAAAAGGCCAACTTTCTCGCTTCGAAAAAAGTTTTCCGTGTTTGGCTGTCTTTGCACAACGACTGAGTACGATAGGACAACACTGGTACTTGGCTATATAGCACCGTTATTAGGTATACATTTCTCCTGTACGATGATATCAGTATCAAGACAAGATACGGCAATTTAAGGAAATTATCGACGAAAAACTAAGACACCCACCTCTAACGATTTTCCACGGACGCCATCTTTGATTGACCACTCAAAACTTCCGTACAAACTACACAAATCTAACGTACAACTTACAACACAGTGAGAAACATCCTTTGAAAGGATTAAACGAAAGGTCACGCTTGTCAGGGTCAAGGTCGTCAGGGTCGTCTGGTTCAATTAATTTACATGCTCTTATGTTACATTCACTAGGCGGTCTGGATTCTGTTTTTTGACTTATGTAAATCCTCGAACCACATCGAGAAATCATCGAACCACGTTGAGAAGTGCTGGCCTGAAGTGAAAATTAAAGCCATAACGAAAACGGAAAAACTTTAGACTGATCTAAATAGGGAATAATTTTATCGAGTCAACCGATTCAAGCCGTAGTTACAAGATTTTATAAAACTAAAAGGGTTATCAATACACAACAGTAAAACCCAGTCTGTTTTTAGCACAAAATTCATTGATATTCAACAAGAACTGTCACTGAGCGTACTAATACTCTCTGTCAAAATTCAGTCAAATTAACTCCTTTGCTTGACCTCAGAGTGACTTCTATAGTGCACACAAAGCAAGTACATGTCAAAATTCAGTCAAACAAGAGATGTTTGTAAAACATATATGCCCCCTCAAAGGCCTACCTTCGATGTAGATCAAACTCCAAGGTCAAGTTAACAAGGTCCAAGGCCATGGTCAAATGTGAAAGGTCTTGGTAGGAGGTGTCTATGTGTGAAATATCAAGGTTGTAGGTGTAAATTGACATAAGATATAGGCCAGGTTAAAAAAAATAAAAGTAGGTCAAACGTCAAGGTCACAGGGTCCAAGGTCATGGTCAAATGTTGAAGGTCTTGGTAGGAGCTGTCCATGTATAAAGTATCAAGGCTGTATTGGTGACAGGACATGAGATATAGGGTAAAAGCTTTTTAAAAGTGGGTCAAACTCCCAGGTCAAGGTCCAAGGTCATGGTCAAAAGTGAAATGTCTTGGTTGGAAGTGACCATGTGTGTAATATCAAGGCTCTATCTGTAAAAGGACATGAAATATAGGCCAGGTTAAAGTTTTTTATAAGTAGGTCAAACATCAAGGTCAAGGTCACAAGGTCCAAGGCCATGGTCAAATGTAAAAGGTCTTGTGTCAAATATCAAGGCTGAACGTGTACAAGGACATGATATATAGGCCCAGTTTAATTTTTTCAATAGAAGGTCAAACTCCAATGCCAAGGTCACAATGTCCAAGGTCATAGTCATATATGAAAGGTCTTGGTCAGTGGTGTCTAAGTGTCAAATATAAAAGCCTTATCACCTAAAACGAGTTAAGTTGCACAATTAAGAACGAAAAATGTCCCACTATAGTTTTGGTCTTAGATTTTTCTCATTGACATATTTCGGTTTTACTATCAATTAACTACTTGAATTTAATAAAGATTTTAAAACATGACCCGGGTGTTTCTAATTATGCGACATTTGATGAATAAAATATTTTATGGAACATATATTGATGTAACGTAATTCACAGACATGTAATTCACAATTTTGATCATACAATAAAATTCCAAAGGTAATAATACTGAAGAGAAATTTTCTTCTTGGTTTATGTAATCTACACATGTGTAGGTACATGCCCAGCTATTTATTCAACTTAAGCGTTGATTGTGTGGAATTTTAAAGAGCATTAACGTAATTCACATTTACTGCTCCTTGAGCGGGATAGCTTGCTTCATGGCAAAGTGTGACTTACTACAATCTACTGCTACCTTCAAGAGTAATACAATGTGTTTGCACATGCTGTTGACTATTTATAAATGATATTTAATATCATGTATTCAAAACATGCTTTCATTTTAGGATGTGTGTAAAACTAAATAACGTAATTCACACCAGACCATGGGACATATGCATAATTGTTCGCAAAAAATGCATTTATCTTATATTTCGTTATTTCACCACTAAAAACAATTTGGAAAAGCTACTGGTTGGGATACTAGGTATACTGTATATGTATTATATATGTACTCTCCGTACAAAAGTGATGAACTGGACCACCCCCCGACGTGGGACAGCTGTTTTTTACCCATTTTCCGACTTATCGAGACTTAACTCTCACATATTTCATCAAATATATGGGGTTTTGTTATTATTTCTATTTGACCAACCCTATGACATTATGTTAAAGACAATATATCAATATATACTAGAAGACCTGAAGGTCTTGAGTCGCTCCACAGGCCTGAATTTCTTTAAATATTCAATCCAAGTTTTGATTAGATTGTTCAATAGTTGTGTTTCTAAGAGCAAAAAGAAAGTAAAACTAGATTGTACAAAACATGTGGTTCTTTGAGCAAAGAGAGTAAAACCCTGTTTGCCATTTGAGAAAGGGTAAAAGGAAACAAGAGAAAATTCCAGATCAGGATGATACTGGCAATGATCATTTTTCCTTCGACCAAACAGATCTAAACTATCATTGATTACTCCAAAATAGTTCATATTTCTAAAAATAGATTTCATTGTTCTACAAATAGATTTGGGGAAATACCCTATTTATAAAATAACCAGAAAGCCCTGATTTTCTTGTAATTTCAAATCCAAGTTTTTACAAGATTTTTCAATACTTTTGGGTCTTAGAGCAATAACAAAGTAACTAGAAAGCTGAAAATACCTTCATATAAGATTTAATGGTTACCAAGATTTGTTTTGATTAGAGTGAATTTGACTGATCTAGTTTGATAATGAAGTCATAATTGGCAATTTTGTCAAATTCAAAGGCATATAACTGGGAATGTTATATTACTCTAAAGCTAAGAATCACACTAAAATAAGATCTTTGCCTCACTTACATTTTGTTTTAGGTTTTGACCTGATTGATCATTATTTGTGGTTGAAAAGAGAATGAAAATAAAGTTGAAAACTACAATTTGTCAAATTCAAGGGCAGATAAATCATGATTTACGATTCTAATGAAGCTGACAATTACATCCATGCAAGATTTTATGGACAATTAAGATTATAACAAAGTTTCCTGTTGATTGTTGGATATTTATAGTCGTTTGAGTAAAAATAAGGTCAAAAATGGTAATTTTGTCAATTTCAAGGGCACATAACTCATGATGCAATTTTCAAATCAAGCTGAAAGTTGCACCCAGGCAAGATCTTATAGTAACCATCATTCTGTCCAAGTTTTGTCTTGATTGGTCAATATTTGTAGTTGCTAGAGTGAAAACAAAGTAAAAATAAAGCCGAAAATGGCAATTTTGTCAATTTCAAGGGCACATAACTCATGATGCAATTTTCATATCAAGCTGAAAGTTGCACCCAGGCAAGATCTTACAGTCACCATTAATCTGTCCAAGTTTTGTCTTGATTAGTCAATATTTGTAGTTGCTAGAGTGAAAACAAAGTCAAAATAAAGTTGAAAATGGCAATTTTGTCAATTTCAAGGGCACATAACTCATGATGTAATTGTCAGATCAAGCTGAAAGTTGCACCTAGGCAAGATCTTATAGTCACCATCATTCTGTCCAAGTTTTGTCTTGATTGGTCAATATTTGTAGTTGCTAGAGTGAAAAAAAGCCAGAACAGCCATTTTTTAAATTCAAGGGCAGATAACTCCAGATTTTCTGATTCAATCAGAATCAATTGAAGGAATCTGAGAGAGGACCACCCAAAGATCATTCCTGTGAAGTTTGATTGAAATCCATTGAGTAGTTTCTGAGGAGAAGATTTTTAAAGAAAAAGTTGACGACCGGACGGACGGACGGACGCACGGACGGACGCACGCACGACGGACACAGCGCCATGACAATAGCCCGCTGGCCTGAAGGCCAGTGGAGCTAACTAGTCAAAACTTCTAACCGGCCACTTTGAATTTTGCATTTTTGAAATATCTACAATAATCAGAGTTGTAAGAATGTTACCTCATTTGAAAGGCTGACCATTTGATTATCATTTCGCACAAACGTTGAGTGATACAAAATTAATGCGACTCTATGACAGTGTGTGAAAGACAAGAACCCCCAATTTCGAAATTCACAAAAATGGCGAAATTTGACAAAAATTTAAATTTCAGATAACACCAAATATTGACTTTCTTAAAGATAATTAGTCAATATCGCTCGTCAACTGATAAAGAAGCATTATTTTTCATAAGAGAACTTAATTCTACTTCATATTGCCAAGGAATGGACTGATTTTCAGTGAAATACCCCACCCACCAATGTTAAAATTGATGAAAATTGAAATTAGGGGTATCGTGAAGCATGTCTCAATTTGAAATCATTCTTGACCGAATTTTGGTAACATTTTCATCTTTTTTACTTCAGAAATGATTATTCTATTCAATGTAATACAAGGATTGTGGTTATTACGTCACCAAATACATATTTTGTGGCAGAAAATCAGTGGCCGGTTAGAAGTTTTGACTAGTATAATTGTACAAACATAGCTTCTTAGGTCCATGGGACAGGCATTTCTCGTAATTGTGCAACTTAACTCGTTTTAGCTGTATGTGTAAAAGGACATGATATATCGGCCAGGTTAAAGTTTTTTTAAAAAGTAAGTCAAACTCTCGGGTCAAGGTCCAAGGTCATGGTCAAATGTGATAGGTCTTGGTAGGAGGTGTCTATGTGGGAAATATCAAGGCTGAATATGTAGTAGGTCATGAGATATAAGCCCTGTTTATTTTTTTCTAAAGTAGGTCAAACACCAAGTGTGAACGATGTTGATTTGAGGTATTAATGTGTGAGATATCAAGGCTGTATTTATAAAAGGACATGATATATGCCAGGTTAAGAATTAAGTGTGAAAATCAATAAAGGGAAATAACTCTAAAAATTTGATCGGCAGAGTTACAGTTCTTGTGCAATGCACCTCTCCATAATTAGATCTATCCACCTGTAAAGTTTCATGCATCTACCTTACATACTTTTCGAGATATTCTCCGGACAAGAATCAAGTTTGAAAACCAACAAATGGCAAAAACTCCAAAAATTTGATCGGCGTAGTTATGGTTCTTGTGCACTGCACCTCTCCATAATGAGATCTATCCACCTGCAAAGTTTCATGATTCTACCTTAAGTACTTTTGGAGTTATGCTTCGGACAAGAATCAAGTTTGAAAATCAACAAAGGGCAATAACTCAAAAAATTTGATCGTCAGAGTTAAGATTTTTGTGCACCTATGAAGTTTCATGATTCTGCCTTACATACTTTTGGAGTTATACTCCAAACAAGGTTTGGTCTACGGAACTAAAAAAAAAAATTCCTAAATCTCATCATGGGATAAAATGTTGACAAAGTTTAGAGCGAGAGGCAAAAATCTCAGAATTGGACAAAAAAGTAGATACACTTGGCATAAATATCAGTCATGCACAAAGATAGTTGAAACTGACTTCATGTTGTATGCTTAAAGGGACCACTGCTAGGTTCTTGGACATGCAAACGATTGAAAATATATTTAAACAAAATCTATGTGTTTGTGAAACATTAATGCCCCCAAAATGGCCAATGTTCAGTTTTCAGGACAAAGTGACGGACAGACGCAATATGCCCCTGATCATTCGATACCGGGGCATAACAATATCGTATGGAATGGTCAACCTTCATAGCTAGATTATTTCCATCCTAGAAATTTTCCAAAAAAATTCATTTAGCATTTCTTAATCGAGTCTGTATATATACAGTGCATAGAGACGCCTATTGACTCCCTCACAAGGAAAGGCTTGAGAAAACGTATGTGAAAAATGAAGAAATTGCTTAGACAAGCAATTTCTTCATTTTCCACAATGTTTTTTTTTCCCAAAAGACCATAAAAATTTAATTTCGTTAGCTTTAAACTGTCGTCTGCAACATCTTTGAATTTGGAACAGCCCAAAATTTTGTCGATTGGATTATCTTACCCACACTAGACCATCATAGATAGTGAGAAAATGGTACTAGCGCTATTATTAATCCATTACCAAACAACAAAGTATTAGGGTAGTCCAAATTGAAAGATCTTGCAGACAACAAGTTCAAGTGAATGTAATTTTTATTTTTTAGGTCTTTTTTTATGGAAATCATTGTAGGATATGAAGAAATTGCTTGTCACAAGCAATTTCTTCATTTTCCACAATGTTTTCCAAAGCCATTATCTTATTGGGAGTCAAAAAGAGTCACTGGGTGTGGTAATAGGTTAAAGGGGCCCATGCTAAGTTTTTCAGAAATCGGAACAACATGGGGACAGTCTGAGTTTGAATTGTGTGGAGTATTGCATTATTTAAGGCCAAAAAGAAAGGTACCAAGTTTTTCACTATGTTTTAAATGTCCAGTCTCCCATAATTGTTATTATAAATATAAAGCATGTGAAAGTTGATTATATACTGACTGTAAGACTTGACTTTGAAGGACTAAATGAAATTTCCTTTGACAGAAATAATTTATTTATACACGATGACCATTCCATATTATCGTTGTAAATGCAAAACCTCGTATCTCGTTTTTGGAAAATTTTAAAGGGGAGGGAAAAAAGTGTAATAAATGTTTTACTTGAAATTTGGACATATTATTCATAAACAATGTATCATTTATACTGATCGGTAAAAATATCTCAAAACCTACAAGAATTGCCCAAACTGGACCCACAAGTTTGTACTTTGAAAATCGCATGAATTGACATACGAGGTTTTGCATTACACCGATGATATGATACATGGTTCATACAAAGTTTTGATGAAAAAATTCAAGGACTTTTTAAGGGTTTTTTAGGGACTTAAAATTAAAATTCAAGGGCTACTAACATTCAATAATGTAAGCACAAACATGGTTCGTATATTGGTTTTCACACACTTTATACCTAAATTACTATGAAACAATCATATTGCATTCTTATCTGGTTGGGCAATGATTATTTAATCAGTGTAAACATCAATATCATTGTCTGTTTTTTAATTTGATGCAACAACACAGAAATTGGTTAAGTCAAAATCTTTGCAACAGATAAGCATTGAACATATTTGATACTCGCCCATTTTACCCAAGTCAAAACAATAAATAAAATTCAAGGGTTTTTTAAGGGCTCAGACTTGCTTTTTAAGGGTTTTACAAGGCTCACATCCGTTTTCAAGGGTTTTAAAAGGCCAAGATCAAATTCAAGGGATTTTCAAGACCTGTGCGAACCATGTGATATTTCTTGAGTATAGTTTTTACCTGTTTGTTTGTCAGACAACCTAGCATTGGTCCCTTTAACCCTTTCCCAAATGCCAAAATTTTAGGGTGATCCACTTGAAAAACTACCACAAATAACAAAATGGATGTTATCAAAGATAAGATTTGTGCAAAATATGGCACAGAAAATATTGAGACAAAAGGAGAAACTGCTGGTTATCAGCAGTTTCTTCTTTTGTTTCAATGTTTTCCCAAGCCTTTTCTATTAGGGGCGTCAAAACCAGGTCTTGTTTGGGAAAGGGTTAACCCATTACCAAACAACAAAAATTTAGACTGGTCCAAATTCAAAGATGATGCAGACAACAATTTTAAGTGAATGAAATGGTAGATGTTTTGGTCTTTTTTGGGTAGAAAACATTGTGGGAAATGAAGAAATTGCTTGTCACAAGCAATTTCTTCATTTTCTACAATGTTTTTTAAAGCCTTTATCTTGTAGGGAGTCAAAAGGAGTCATTGTATGGTAATGGGTTAAGAGTACAACATTAACCCTTTCCCAATGACAAAATCTTAGGGTGATCCAATTTGAAAGCTGCTGCAGACGACAAAATGAATGTTGATAAAGATAAGATTTGTGTATGATACAGCTCAGAAAATATTGAGACAAAAGGAGAAACTGCTGGTTATCAGCAGTTTCTTCTTTTGTTTCAATGTTTTCCCAAGCCTTTTTCTATAAGGGACGTCAAAACCAGGTCTTGTTTGGGAAAGAGTAAAGAGTTCTATAAATCTTCGTGCATGGCTGACATTTATGCCAAGTGAACCTACCGAGTCGTCACATTTTGTGATTTTTGTATCTCGCTCTAAAACTTTGTCAGCATACATTCTCATGATGTCATCAATCTGCAATGTAAGCCATCTTTAAATCCTTTTTCCAAAACAATCCATGGTTTTGTCCCAGATTTCATCAAGATTATTGCTCTGGCCAATTTTCAGCTTGATTGGGGAAAAAATATGGTCTGTAGAATGCACAAAAGGTTTTTAGCTCCACTGGCCGACAGGCCAGCGGGCTATTGTCATGGCGCTGTGTCCGTCATGCGTCCGTGCGTGCGTCCGTAAACTTTTCCTTTAAAAATCTTCTTCTCAAAAACTACCAGACAGATTTCAACCAAACTTCACAGGAATGATCCTTGGGTGACCCTCTCTCAGATTCCTTCAAAGAATTTTGATTGAAGTAGAAAGTCTGGAGTTATCTGCCCTTGAATGTCCAAAATTGCTGTTTTGACTTTATTTTCACTCTAGCAACTACAAATATTGACCAATCAAGACAAAACTTGGACAGAATGATGGTGACAATAAGATCTTGCCTGGGTATAATTTTCAGCCTGATCTGAATTTTACATCATGAGTTATGTGCCCTTGAAACTGACAAAATTGCCATTTTCGGCTTTATTTTGACTTTGTTTTCACTTCAGCAACTACAAATATTAACCAATCAACACAAAACTTGGAAAGAATGATGTTGACTATAAGATCTTGCTTGGGTGTAATTTTCAGCTAGATCTGAATCTTACATCATGAGTTATGTGCCCTTGAAATTGACAAAATTGCCATTTCTGGCTGTATTTTGACTTTGTTTTCGCTCTAGCAACTACACATATTGACCAATCAAGACAAAACTTGTACAGAATGTTGGTGACCATAAGATCTTACATTGGTGTAATTTTCAGCCTGATTTGAATTTTACATCATGAGTTATGTGCCCTTGAAATTGACAAAATTGCCATTTTCAGCTCTATTTTGACTTTGTTTTCACTCTTGCGACTACAAATATTGACTTATCAAGACAAAACTTGTACAGAATATTGGTGACTATAAGATCTTGTCTTGGTATAATTTTCATCTTGATCTGAACTTTACATCATGAGTTAGGTGCCCTTGAAATTGACAAAATTGCCATTTTCGGCTTTATTTTCACTTTTTCAACCATTAGTATTAATCAATCAATACAATAACTTTCACAGGAATTTTCTGACCATAAGATCTTACTAGCTTGAAATTTGCAGCTTGCTTGTTTGTGCAGCCTGAATCTTTGAAATTGCATTCAACAAGACAAACATTCAGGCCTGTGGAGCGCTTCCAGACCGCCAGGGCTGTCTAGTTCTAACATTTCATCTAGTTACCTAGTTTTTGACCCAACATGGCCCAAATTTCGTAATTGTCTGAGATTTCATCAAGACAATCATTCTGACCAAACTTCACATAAAAGAAGGGAGATTGTGCAGAACAATATCCATTACTTGCTTTAAGCTTGCACAACTACCAGTCAGACCAACTTACAAACATTTTGAGTGGGGCTATTTTTTCATTTTCCAGGTTTTGGGGAAAAAGTAACGATTTTCCAGGTTTTTAAATTAAAGGTTTTAAAGGTTTCACTAAAAGGCCTGCTAACATTTAAATTCTGTTGCCATAATAACCACAGTTCTGCATAGAGTAAAATTCTTCTAGCTGTTCCTGTTGACTACGACAGTCACAGTAGTCCAAAACATAGAATGCCATAGAAGCTTGGTCAAGTTTAGATAGGCTGCATTATGTGTTCGCACAATCTATCAAGTTATGTACCATGGGTAAAAAAGTTGCTTCTTGACCAACTATGGAGACTATACAAGTTCTGTTACGGTCTGTAACATACTTCCACATTGCTTGCCTTCTTCCTAGTTCTACTTTTGGATATACCCAACAGTAGAAAATACCCAATATGTGATGTTAGGACATACAAATTACCCAATATGTCTCCTCTCGTAAACACTGACAGACCGACAACAGAGAGCAAACCTGAAGTCTAAAGACTAAAAAGTTGCTTCTTGACCAACTATGGAGACTATCCAAGTTTGTTACATTCTGTAACATACTGTCATATTTCCTTGCCTTCTTCCCATTTTACTATGGTCTATAGAGTAGGACAAATGAGCAGTTGCTGCCGCGGCAAATGTCTTGACAGTTTAAACATTTGCCCAAGCAGCCCTGGCAATCAAAAAGTCTATAGTTATTTTTGTCAATCCTATCCAAAAACATGGTCTCCCGGTTTTGTTTAACCCTCTCCCAAACAAGACCTGGTTTTGATGTCCCTAATAGAAATGGCTTGGGAAAACATTGAAACAAAAGAAGAAACTGCTGATAACCAGCAGTTTCTCCTTTTGTTTCAATATTTTCTGTGCCTTATTTTACACAAATCAAATCTTTAATAACATCCAACTTGTCGCCAGTGGCAGCTTTTGACTTTGAAAACCATAAAATTTTGACGTTTGGGAAAGGGTTAAACAATGACTTGAAGCTTGGCTCTTCGGCCGACGGGAACATAGAATAAACGGAGGTGACCTTCAGTATATGCAGCTAAAATTTGTATCTCTATCATTATCCATTTTGTCATTTGCAGCGGCTTTCACAATGGAACAGTCCAAATTTTTCATATTTGAAAGAGCGTTTTTAACCCTTTCCCAAACAAGACCTGGTTTTGACGTCCCTTATAGAAATGACTTGGGAAAACATTGAGACAAAAGAAGAAACTGCTGATAAACAGCAGTTTCTCCTTTTGTCTCAATATTTTCCGTGCTATATTGTACACAAATTCTATCGTAAACAAGGTACATTTGTCATCTGCAGCAGCTTTTGAAATGGAAATTTTAAAAATTTGCCGTTTGGGAAAGGGTTAAGTAATTCAGATAATTTAAACTTCAGCAAGCAACATAGTCAGAAATCAGCATAGAGCAACAGATGAATTTAGCAAGGGAGCAACCAAAGCAAAGATCCCAATAAATAACCTGGCAGAGCATTTCTAGCTATGTGTTAGCTCTGCCATGTTTTTTCAACCCATTACCAGACGGCAAAATTTTAAGCTAGTCTAAATTGAAAGAAGTTGCAGACGACAATTTCAATGTGATGAAATTTCAAAATTTTACAACTTTTGGGGTAGAAAACATTGTGGGAAATGAAGAAATTGCTTGTCACAAGCAATTTCTTCATTTTCCACGATGTTTTCCCTAGCCTTTATCTTGTTGGGCGTCAAAAGGCGTCATTGTGTGGTAATGGATGAATTTAGCAAGGGAGCAACTAAAGCAAAGATCCCAATAAATAACCTGGCAGATCATTTCTAGCTATGTGTTAGCTCTGCCATGTCATTTATCAGGATCTCAACATTTCACCCCTAAAGCATCTGTGTTTGGGCAAGGATTAATGAATAATATCACTCCTTCTAGTCTAGCTTTGACTTACACCAACAAGGTTGTAATGTAGGTCTAGATCTTTTGGATTTGAAAGTGCTCAACTGATCGAGAGCCACATAGTAGGCTGATCTTGGAATCTGGCCTCCACCCAATTTTAATAATCTTTTAGGTCTCTATAGAAATAAAAAGATACATGATCATCTCAAATGCCACAAAGGCCTGGCTCAAATGCTTGTTTTTTTACATATAACTTCGCACATCCATTACAAGAAATGAACAAGAACGTCTCGACGCACCACATATATGCCCGAGATGGGCTTGTCAGACAAATTCACTATTTTTTCCAAATCAAGGGCTATTTTTTCAATTCAGGGTTGATAACTCTAGAACGAAGAGATATCTGCATTCCGTAAGTGGTGTGCACAACTAGACACAATAGAGATTCGGTGTGTCAAGTTTGATCAAATTCCAAAAGCAGCTGTAGGAGGAGTTAACCCTTTCCCAAACGACAAAATTTTAGGATGGTCCAAATTCAAAGGGGTTGCAGATGACAAAATAGATTATATCAAAAGGAGAAAATATGCATGTTATAGCACAAAAAAATATTGAGGCAAAAGGAGAAAGTGCTGGTCACCAGCACTTTCTTCTTTTATCTCAATGTTTTCCCAAGCATTTTCTATTATGGACGTCAAAACCAGGTCTTGTTTGGAAAGGGTTAAGCACTTAAGAAATTGCTAACGGACCGGCAGATGGACGGACAGACAGATGACCAGGGCCATAACATAATACCGTATAGCACTTTATTTCTGCGGGGTCCAAATTCTGCGGTTTTTCCAGAAATCAGGGGGGTTAAATTTCTGCGGAACATATTTCTGCGGTCTCTCATTTTGCAAAATCAAAGATTTTATTTCTGCGCTATCAAATCAATTTTAGTCAGTATCAGACATAGTTTTAAAGATGATGCTTACCAGTTATTCTAATTACTCCGTTAGGATAAAGGGATACTCCCACTCATTTGCCAGTATCTATAAAGTATGGTAAACAATGCCGTATACAGATACACATGTAGGTGTGAAACGAAAGACGTGTCAAACTGTTACCAATCAGTCAAACTTGTTAAATCATTGTTTATTGATGAACTAAAATGTCTTATCTACACCTAAGTTAAAGCCGTAGTTACACCATTTATTAAATAGGAAAATACTCAATTGTTATCATATTGTTATTTCCATCGGGTGGTAACAGTTAACTTTTCCATGTACTGACTAAAATACAGGATGACAACAACCTCTACATTCAGAATTAATATTCTGCGGATTTTATTTCTGCGGTGCCGTCCATGACCGCAGAAATAAAGTCGCCGCAGAAATAAAGTGCTATACGGTATAGCACAGACAACATTGAGACAATATACAATTATATTTGACTATCCCTATCCTAAACAACAAAATTTATGAGTGGTGCCATAGTGGAATTTAAAAGCAGTTGCAGATGTCAAAATTAATTTTACTGAAGGCAAAATTTGTGAACAATACCGTATAGCACTTTATTTCTGCGGGGTCCAAATTCTGCGGTTTTTCCAGAAATCAGGCGGATTAAATTTCTGCGGAACGTATTTCTGCGGTCTCTCATTTTTCCAAAACAAAGATTTTATTTCTGCGCTATCAAATCAGTTTTAGTCAGTATCAGACATAGTTTGAAAGACGATGCTTACCAAATATTCTGATTACTCCGTCAGGGTAAAGGGATAATCCCACTCATTTACCAGTATCTATAAAGGCGTTATGGGAAACAATGCCGTATATAGATAGGTGTGAAAAGAAAGACGTGTCAAATTGTTACCAATCAGTAAAACTTGTTACATCTTTGTTTATTGATGAACTAAAATGTCTTATCTACACCTAAGTTAAAGCCGTAGTTACACCATTTTTGAATAGGTCAGCACTCCATTGTTATGATATTGTTCTTTCTATCGGGTTGGTAACAGTTTAACTTGTCCATGTACTGACTAAAATTACAGACAACAACCTCTACATTCAGGATTTATATTCTGCGGATTTTATTTCTGCGGTGCCGTCCATGACCGCAGAAATAGCAGAAATAAAGTCCCCGCAGAAATAAAGTGCTATACGGTATGATCCTTCAGGTGTATAATAATATGACCTTTACACAAAAAGGTGTGTAGGTCAATACAACCTTCAAATAATGATTTATTAGGGTTTTACAATTCAGCTGGAGCACCTAACTGTGGGTTCCTGTTATTTCTCTCACCAGTACCACCACATTATCAAAACCGAGCATCCAGCCGCTCTCTCACATAGATGATTCACAACCATTGATGAGAGACAAAATGATTTCTGTCAGATGTCAGAATGAATACTGGCCGAGCTGGGGTTCGGACTTGCAACCCGTGGATTGACAGACTCCAACATTACCAACTGAGCTATTGCTGCTCGACTCAACCTTCAAATAAATGATCTTGATGTCAATATATTTTGGATAGAAACAATTCACCCTTCAAGATTCACCTTACTTCCAATGTACTTTAAAAAAATTGTTCCTGTTAGACTTATCAACCATGGGATCTTAACTCCTTCCCAAACAATACCAGCTTTTGACATCCCTAATGGAAAGAACTTTGGAAAACATTGAGGCAAAAGATGAAAATGCTGGTAAGCAGCATTTTCTTCCTTTACCTCAATGTTTTCTGGGCTTCATGATACACAACTTCACTCTTTTATAAATCAATTTAGTCAACTGTAACAGTCTTCAAATTGGACCAAGCAAAAATGTCATTTGGGAATGGGTTTAATATACATAATCTCAGAAAACATGTTTAGACAAATCATACAGTAACAGGTTAAGGTAGAATATCCGTAATGTGGCCATTTTGAAATTCATATATCATTGGAGTTTTTCGAGCTATGTCGTTACGTGTCCGAACCTATTCAGGCACGGTCGTAAACATTCCACCGACGAATGTTTTCTATGTTGCCCGAATACTTCTGACATCACATCATTATGGATAGACTACCTTAATAGACAATAATTTTATTTGAAATTTGTCTTCCCAAAGATATTTGAAACTAGAAATCTATCACTGTTAAATCAAGAGCCATAAGTCAGAAATTGGCAATCCAATTTTCTTGAAATTTTGTCAAATCAGGGGCCATAAGAGCCATAAGTCAGAAATTGTCAATCCAATTTTCTTGAAATTTTGTCAAATCAGGGGCCATAACTCAGAAAGTATCGGTCCGATTTCCGCAAATTTTGCATCTTGAATATATACAGGTGCTAATGCACACCTGTGCCAAGTATGAAGCAAATCGGACAGTAACTGAAGGAGTTGTCCAGACAAGCATTTTTTGGTAAAATCAAGGGCCATAACTCACAAAGTATCGATCCAATTTCCATGAATTTTGCGTCTTGCACATCTACAGGTCCTAATGCATACCTGTGCTTAGTATAAATCAAATCGGACACTAACTGTAGGAGGAGTTGTCCGGACAAGCATTTTTGGGTCAAATCAGGGGCCATAACTCAAAAAGTATTAGTCTGATTTCCGTTAAATTTGCTTCTTGCACATCTACAGGTCACAATGAACATTTGTGCCAAGTTTGAACTAAATCAGTCCACAACTGTAGGAGAAGTTGTCCGGACAAGCATTTTTTGGTCAAATCAGGGGCCATAACTCAGAAAGTAATGGTAGGATTTTCGTGAAATTTGTGTCTTGCACATCTACAGGTCCTAATGCACACATGTGCCAAGTATGAAGCAAATCAGACAGTAACTGTAGGAGAAGTTGTCCGGACAAGCATTTTTGGGTCAAATCAGGGTCCATAACTCAAAAAACTATCTGTCCGATTTGCGTGAAATTTGTGTCGTGCACATGTACAGGTCACAATGAACACTTGTGCAAAGTATGAATTAAAACGGTCCACAAATGTAGGATAAGTTATCCAGACAAGCATTTTTTGGTCAAATCAGGGGCCATAACTCTGTAAGTAATGGTCCGATTTTCGTGAAATTTGCGTCTTGCACATCTACAGGTCACAATTAACACTTGTGCCAAGTATGAACTAAATCGGTCAACAAGTGTAGGAGTTGTCCAGACAAAGTTTTGGAGACAGACCAACCAACCATCCAACCAACCAACCATCCAACCAACCACTGGACCGACAGGCTGATTCCAGTATACCCCCTCTAAACTTCGTTTGCGGGGGTATAATAAAAAATTTTATTTGTTATTTGAGAAGAACCATGTATTCCTATCATTTCTTATACCAGTACAACCAAAACATCCTAACCCAGCTTCTAGCTGCTTGCCCACATAGGTTAATGATCATCAAACCATTGTTAGGTGACAATTTTGTCAGTAAGGATATTTGTCGAGGCTAGGGATTGAACCCATCAGTGAAAATCTCATGCGTTACCAACTGCGCTATGGCTGCAATACCCCTTTGGCATGACAGGTAACATGATTAAAATTAACCCTTTACCAAACGGCAACATTTTGGACCATTCGAAATTCAAAGATGTTGCTGACGACAATTTCAAGTGAATGAAATTTAACATTTTTGGGTCTTTTTACATAGAAAACATTGTGGAATATGAAGAAATTGCTTGTCACAAGCAATTTCTTCATTTTCCACTATGTTTTCCAACGTCATTATCTAAAAGGGTGTCAAAAGGCCTCAATGTGTGTTAATGGGTTAAACTCTTACCAGACCCACGTCTGCGATGATCGGTACATTCCTTTTGATGCTTTTTGCCTCAACTTTCTCTTTTCTCTCTTTATCAATGGCAACAAAGGAAGTATGGCTTGACACCATATTGCTGGCAACGCTGACGGCGATGATTTGCTTTTTGATTTCGTCACTCTCGTCTACAAATAAAATATTTTCCAGTTATTGGTACATATGTAGTTCTAAGTGCTTGTAAAGTTAGTTCATCAAGATTTAGCCTCTGAAAAACTTTGTGGTAAATGAAGAAATTGCTTGTTATAAGCACTTTCTTCATTTCCCATAAAGTTTTTAACCCTAAAAAGATATGACAAAATGTGAAATGTCATTCTCTAGAAATTGTTGTCTGCAATATCTTTGAATTAGGACTAATTCTTTTGATGCTTTTTCCCTCAACTTTCTCCTTTCTCTCTTTATCGATGGCAACAAAGGAAGTATGACTTGACACCATATTGCTCGCGACACTTACAGCAATAATTTGCTTTCTGATTTCGTCACTTTCATCTGGAAATGAAATATTCATTGAATAAGACGAAAATTCTAGAACCCTTAGTCTCTAGCTTTAAGCTTTTGCCGCAAGTGTGTTGAACAGTACATGGCTTGACAAAAATTATCAATCCTTTCTAAAAAGAAACAAGATATGTTTGTGAAACACCAATGCCCCCGAAATGGTATTTTTTTTAAAATGTTAAGTTTTCATGTAAAGGGTTGATAAGGGTTAACAGATGACCTTGAGGAAGGTCAAATTGCATGGAACAAATAGATATCATTGAAAGGAAGTTGCATACCAAATTTGAGCTTTGTATGTCAAAAAGTGTCATCTGGTGGACATGGGTGAAAGCTCTGGGGTAGTGAAAATAAAACATTTTTTGGGAAAGAGGAGAAAAAGTATCACCCATTCATACCTTTATCTTCTAGAAGCTTGATTTGAGCTTTTGCTGCAAGCCTGTGAAATGGTGCATGACTTGACACCTCAGCAGTTTTATCCAAAAAGAAGTTCGCGGAGAAATTTGCTGGACCCTTGTCTGTTTTGCCGTTGATGAAAACTTTTCCAGAAAGCTGTGACTGTAAAATACATAGATTGTTATATGTGGATATATGCTCAAACCTTCCCAAATAAAACCAGGTTTTGAAATACCTTAAATAAACGGTTTGAGAAAACATTAAGCCAAAAGGACGCCAATAGCTATTTGTTAAGTTTCGGATTGACAGACGGACAGAAAAGGGTAAAACAATATGACCCCGATTTTTTTATACAGGGCATAAAAAGCAGCAAAGGTGTAGATCTATGTTTAAACAAAGGATATTATACATGGAAATGATGCAATACTGAAAATCAGCTTTTCAACTGTAGTAGCAATACAGATATTTTCATGTCGTAAATGGAAACTCTGAAAACTTGGGCAAAAATATATACCTCTGTTAATCCTTGAATCATGGCATACAGAATGAGTCTATCCCCGTCAAACAAACATGGTGGTATATCAGGGATCGTCATTGCCGTAACATTCGACGGTAACTCCCAACCAATCGTAACATTTGTGATTGACGGCTGCATGGCGAACTTAAGCAAGGAAACAATCTGAAATGATTGTGTTTCATGGCTCTAGCTCAAACTGTTTTGAGAAGAACTAGATCTCAACCCTTGTCCTGCTTACTCTAAATTTTGTTTCAGACAAACTACCAATTCAAAAGACATTTCAATAACATCAGCTCAAGTTATTGCCACAATAATGGAGTAGAGAGCAGGCAGTATAGGCCTATCAGATAATGCACATTAGTGCAAGCTGATCTTGGTCTTTATTACCTGCCAAAGCTTTGGTTGCAACAGTAAACTGATGTGAACAGCAGGAGAAGGGTTATTGCTTTCCCAGACAGTGATGCCCTTTTAGGTTTGCAAGTGTTTAACCTTACAATTTGAAAATATTGAAGACAAGAGCTGTCACTGTAAGATGACAATGCCCCCGACACCGCTTTGATCGTCATAAGGTCAAGGTCATCCAGGGGTCAAGGTCACCAAAGTATGTGCCTACAGAAAGGTAATGTACCAAGGAATGTTGTGGTAAAGTATGAAGCGAATATGTTAAGTAATAAGGAAGTTATGGCCAATGTTAAAGTTTTTGGACGGAATGACGGACGGACGGACAGACAGACGGACGGACAGATGGACGGACAGACGGACGGACAAGTCAAATTTATGATGCCTCCCTATCGGGGGCATAATAAAAAGGCAGCATTTTCTCCCTTTTCCTCAATATTCTCTACCCTTTCACAGGCGATTTTGATTCTGAAGGTTAGACTTATTTTGTCATTTACAATACCACAGAATTTATACAGTTCTGAATCTTATTGTTTAAGAATGGTTTAAACAATTACAGAACATCTTTTCGCCATGGGCAATATTTTTGTAGAGTTGAATAATTTTTCTCTAGGCAACTGTCGCAGATCCAGGATTTCTTTTTAAGGGGTAGTCCATAATATAATAATACAAGTGCATGTTGTATTGCGATGCAATACAGGAGTCCCCCACCGGATAACAAAAAATCCTTTCTTATAATATATCTCCTACTTACTAGATCTATAATTGTATACAAAATTTGAAGTTGCTAGCACATTAGATTTTGGACAAAATGTCCCAAACAAAAATATAAGGGTAAAAACAACCAAGAGCAATAACTCCAAAAGTGGGTGGAGAAGAATGATTCTTGTACATGAGATCTATAAGTGTACCAAGTTTGAAGTTGCTAGCACTGATGGCTCAGGAGATATGGTCCGGACAAAAATGTAAGGATAAAAACAGGGATAATTGTGGCTCTGAAATTTCTTGAGAGAAAATGTCTCATTTAGCCAAAACTTATGAGAGAAAATGAATTTTCAGCGAGAGATTTTACCAAATTACTTATTATTTTACATTGTTCTGTGAGATTTTTCTCCCATCTAACAAATTTGAGTGAAATTTCTGGCAGAAAAATGAGAGAATTTGCACAAGTCTCGCCCCAAAATTATCCCTGTAAAAAACAACAACGGACAATAACTAAAAAAGTGGATGTGGCAGAGTAACAGTTCTTGTGCATTACACTTCTTCTCAATGAGATCTACCAGTGTATAAAATTTGAAGTTGCTAGGACTTGACCAAACGCTAATCGACAGATCGCTCCGCCCAACATAGAATTTAAGCCAAACAATGGGCACGTGGTCATTAATAGGGAACGATTTTATCCAGTTAATCATGACGTAAATTCGGACAAACAAAATAGTATTTCGTAGTTGCTGTTATGAAATCTCGTAACTACAGCTTGATTTAAGCCGTAGTTACGAGATTTTATAACAACATCGACGGTTTATCAAAACATAACGTTTAACCTAGTCTATTGTTAGCACAAAATTCTTTGCCATTGGCATGTCGATTGTTTTGATTGTCAGTCGATAAATCGATACAATAACACGTGCAACGAAGAACAATTTGGGCATGACATTTTTCTGATCGTCCATTGGCTAATCGATGTCTTTGATTGACAGTCGGCGTTTGGTCACTTATGGTTTAGGAGATAAGTTCGGGACAAAAATGTAAGGATAGAAACAACAAAGGGCAATAACTCAAAAAGTGGACATGGCAGAGTGACAGTTCTTGTACATGACACTTGTAATCAATGATATCTATAAGTGTAGCAAGTTTGAAGTTGCTAGCACTTATGGTTTAGAAGATATGTTCCGGACAAAAATGTAACGGTAAAAACAACAAAGGGCAATAACTCAAAAAGTGGGTGTGGCAGAGTAACAGTTCATGTATATGACACTTGTCCTCACTGAGATCTATAAGTGTACAAACTTTGAAGTTGCTAGCACTTATAGTTTAGGAGATATGATCCAGACAAGAATGTAAGACTAAAAACAACAAAGGGCAATAACTCAAAAAGGGGCCATGGCAGAGTAACAGTTCTTGTACGTGACACTTGTCCTCGATAAGATCTATCAGTGTACAAAGTTTGAAGTTGCTAGCACTTATAATTTAGGAGATATGATCCGGACAAGAATGTAAGGCTAAAAACAACAAAGGGCAATAACTCAAAAAGTGGGCGTGGCAGAGTTATGGTTCTTAAACATGACACTTCTCCTCAATAAGATCTATAAGTGTACAAAGTTTGAAGTTGCTAGCACACATAGTTTAGGAAATATGTTCCGGACAAGAATGTAAGGCTAACTAGAACTGTCGCAAAGCGGACAAATACCCCCCACTAGCGCTTTGTCACTGAAAAAACTGCTATAGGTCAAAAGGTTCTTTAGTTGGAGCATGGAAACAGATTTTAAACAAAGTCCAATTGTGACCTTGAACTTTGACCTCTGTGACCCAAAAACAATAGGGCACCTCCTTGGGTCATGGGCAACAACTGTGTAAAGTTTCATGATCCTAGGTCAACCGGTTCATGACTTAGAGCACGGAAAAACAGATTTTAAACAAAGTCCGATTGTGGCCTTGACCTTTGACCTTTGTGACCCAAAAACAATAGGGCACCTCCTTGGGTCATGGGCAACAACTGTGTAAAGTTTCATGATCCTAGGTCAACCGGTTCATGACTTACAGCACGGAAACGGATTTTAAACAAAGTCCGATTGTGACCTTGACCTTTGACCTTTGTGACCCAAAAACAATAGGGCACCTCCTTGGGTCATGGGCAACAACTGTGTAAAGTTTCATGATCCTAGGTCAACCGGTTCATGACTTAGAGCACGGAAACAGATTTTAAACAAAGTCCGATTGTGACCTTGACCTTTGACCTTGGTGACCCAAAAACAATAGGGCACCTCCTTGGGTCATGGGCAACAACTGTGTAAAGTTTCATGATCCTAGGTCAACCGGTTCATGACTTAGAGCACGGAAACGGATTTTAAACAAAGTCCGATTGTGACCTTGACCTTTGACCTTAGTGACCCAAAAACAATAGGGCACCTCCTTGGGTCATGGGCAACAACTGTGTAAAGTTTAATGATCCTAGGTCAACCGGTTCATGACTTAGAGCACGGAAACGGATTTTAAACAAAGTCCGATTGTGACCTTGACCTTTGACCTTGGTGACCCAAAAACAATAGGGCACCTCCTTGGGTCATGGGCAACAACTGTGTAAAGTTTCATGATCCTAGGTCAACCGGTTCATGACTTAGAGCACGGAAACGGATTTTAAACAAAGTCCGATTGTGACCTTGACCTTTGACCTTAGTGACCCAAAAACAATAGGGCACCTCCTTGGGTCATGGGCAACAACTGTGTAAAGTTTAATGATCCTAGGTCAACCGGTTCATGACTTAGAGCACGGAAACGGATTTTAAACAAAGTCCGATTGTGACCTTGACCTTTGGCCTTGGTGACCCAAAAACAATAGGGCACCTCCTTGGGTCATGGGCAACAACTGTGTAAAGTTTCGTGATCCTAGGTCAACTGGTTCATGACTTAGAGCACGGAAACGAAAAAGTCTACGGACGGACGGACGGACGGACGGACGGACAGACAGACAGACATGGTGAAACCAATATACCCCCCTCTACTTCGTAGGTGGGGGGTATAAAAACAACAAAGGGCAATAACTCAAAAAGTGGGCGTGGCAGAGTAACGGTTCTTAAACATGACACTTCTCCTCAATGAGATCTATAAGTGTACAAAGTTTGAAGTTGCTAGCACACATAGTTTAGGAGATATGTTCCGGACAAGAATGTAAGGGTAAAAACAACAAAGGGCAATAACTCAAAAAGTGGGCGTGGCAGAGTAACGGTTCTTAAACATGACACTTTTCCTCAATGAGATCTATAAGTGTACCAAGTTTGAAGTTGCTAGCACATATGGTTTAGAAGATATAGCCCGGACAAAAGTGTGACGGACAGACGGACAGACGGACAGACGGACTGACGGACGGACAGACGGACGGAATCGAGCAAACCTATAGTCCCCCAACCGGTAACCGGTGGGGGACTAATAAAGGGGGGAAGGGGGGGGGGGGGGGAGAGAGGTTCCTAATATTTTACAATTTTTACAGAATTCCTCTATGAAAATAAAATAAAAATGCTACACAGTGGGGTTCGTTTGAACCCCGATGGATCCACCACTGATCAAAATAATGTCTATTGATGATTAAACTGAGGGTACATGCATAGTAATTAAATCAGCTTTTTCTCCTTTTGCCTAAGTATTCTTTTGTACTTTGTAAAAGTGCACATATTCTAACCTTTTCAACATACATATTTTAGTCTACAGTGGCTTTGAAGTTGTGGCAGTCTGAAATTTTGACATTTCGTAAAGGGTTAAATCATACCTTAGGTTGCATTCTCTCAGAATCCTTTATGAACTCTGCCTTTCCATTACCCGCTCTGGCAACACCGTTTACGAGACTTGTGGAAGCACCCTCTCCGATACCAATAGTAAACACTCTGTATTAATTAGAAAAGTGGTTAACCCTTTCCCAAACGGCAAAATTTTAGGGTGATCCACCTCAAAAACTGCCACAAATGACAAAAAAGGGAAGTCATTAAAGATAGAATTTGTGTAAAATATGAGATAGAAAATATTGAGACAAAAGGAGAAACTGCTGGTTATCAGCAGTTTCTTCTTTTATTTCAATGCTTTCCCAAGCCTTTTCTATTAGGGACATCAAAACCAGGTCTTGTTTGGGAAAGGATTAAAACGCCCCTCACTACTACTACAAGAGTTGTCCGCGGACAACATAGCTCGCCCATAATCGAGAGCTCGCTCAAAACAATTGAGTCTAAGGTTAAAGGTCAAGGTTACTAGGTCAAAGGTCATGGTCTCAAGGTCAAAGCATGAGGTATCCATATGTGAAATATCAAGGCTGTATCTATAAAATAGTGCCCAAGATACAAGCCTGGTTACAAGCCTGGTTAAAGTTTTTTAAAAGTAGGTAAAACTGCAAGGTCAAGGTAATTAAGTCAAATATCATGGTCCCAAATGAAAGGCCTTGGCAGGAAGTATCCACATGTGAAATATTTTAAAGGCTTTATCTCTGATTGTAAATAAGATTTACACCAGCTTAAAGTTTTACAATGAAAACGTGACAGGACGAAACACCCACACTAGGGCTGTGACATTAGCTCCCCAGACATAAAGTCCCGGCTCGTTAAAAATCATTTAGATGAACAATACTGATTGAGTTGAGTTGAGTTTATTGGGGTTTTACGCCGTTTTCAACTACCAGGGTCATATCGCGGCGGCTAGAGCACCTACTCATGGATTCCAGTTGTTTCTCTAGCCAGTACTACCACAACACCCTTACCAAGCCTCCAACTGCTCGCCCACTTAGGTTAACGATTTCAAACCCATTGGTAGGTGACAATTTTGTCAGAAAGGGTATTGGCCGCGGCCAGGTATCTAACCCGGGACCTCTCGAATGAGGGTCAGATGCGCTACCAACTGCGCTAAGGCCGCGGCCCAATACTCATTGAGGTTTATGGATAAAGGTTAAATGATACTTTAGCACTACAACTTCAAATTATACTGAAAGGAATCTTGATATAGTTACCTTGTATTTGATGCATTCTTTTTGGTAATCTTGATCACCTCCCCAACATTCCCCACTTCTCCATCAGTCAGCAGAAATATCTGGAAAACAGAAAATATTCAAAATTTGATCATATGGATAATACAGTCAAAACTTGTTTTGTCTACATCAGATGAGTCAATATTCCAGATAAGTTGAAGTGCATATCAAGTCCCAACTTTGTCTCTTCTTTATTTCATTTAAATTTTGAAGTCGAATTCAGAAAATGCTCATCTTTGGATAAGTTGGGGGTATTTTTGATGGCCTAAATCTGGATTTAACACACCCTTTCAGCTTGTTAATTGACCTATAAAGTCACTTTAACCCTTTCCCAAACGACGAAAAGTTGGACTTTTCAGCTTTGAAAGTCGCTGCAGACACCAAAATGGTTGTCGACAGAGGTAGGATTTGTGTGAAATATTGCATAGAAAATATTGAGGCAAAAGGAGAAACTGCCGGTTATCAGCAGTTTCTTCTTTTGTCTCAATGTTTTCATCAGCCATTTCTATTAGGGACGTCAAAACCAGGTCTTGTTTGGGAAAGGGTTAATTCAAAATAATTCAACATCTTATGATAACATTTGACATCTCTCCTACCTATCAAGAGAACTTCCCATTTCACCAAAAGCATCAAGTATTTATGGCTGATGTTTAATCCATTCCAAAACAAGACCTGTTTTTGAGGTTCCAAAAAGATAAGGCTTGGGAAACATTGAGACAAAAGAGGAAATTGCTGATAATCAGCCTCAATATTTTCTATGCTAAATATTGTACACAAATCCAATCATTAATTTCATTTATTTTGTCATCCTCAGCAGCTTTCAAATTAGATAACCTTAAAACTTTGTTGTTCGGGTAAGGGTTAACTCATCACCACACAGTGACTCTTATTGACTCACTTCAAGATAATGGCTGTGGAAAACATCGTTTAAAATGAAGAAATTTAGAATTTCTTAACTCCCTCTTATCTATAGATCTGCAATATATTCTTTACTTTGTATAAAACTTAGACCATATCTTAGGTTGCATTCTCTCAGAGTCCTTTATGAATTCAGCTTTTCCATTACCTGCCCACAAGCAATTTCTTCATTTCCCACAATATTTTCTACCCAAAAGACTAAAATAATTGGAATTTTAATTATTTCATTCACTCAAAATAGTTGTCTGCAACGTCTTTAAAATTGGAACAGTCTAAAATTTTGCCTTCAGAAAAGTGTTAATGTATACCTGTCTTGGATGACCATCGATGTTTCTCTTCCTAAATATAGCTTCTAAGGGCTGTAATATTTACTACACAATGAGGCTTTTTGACGCCCCTCAAGAAAAGGAAAAACAATATCGAAAATGAACAAATTGCTTGTGACAAGCAATTTTTTTCATTTCCCACAACATTTTCTACCAAAAGACGAAAAAAATGAATTTCATTCACTTGAAATTGTTGTCTGCAACGTCTTTCAAATTAGAACAGTCTAAAATTTTGCCTTCAGAAAAGTGTTAATGTATACCTGTCTTGGATGACCATCAATGTTTCTCTTCCTAAATATAGCTTCTAAGGGCTGTAATATTTACTACACAATGATGCATTTTGACGCCCCTCAAGAAAAGGAAAACATTGCAATTTCTTCATTTTCCACAATGTTTTCTAAACCAAAATGGAAATGTTTCTAATATGAAAATAGGCATGGCCTAGATACGGACGAAGCAAACAGAAATCTGTATCTCTTTTCTCGCCGAAACCTTTTCCAGAAAACGAGATCTATCTAATTTAGTCACATTCCTACACGCACCGTTTTGAACATATTAGGTAGATCCAAACTTTGACTGGTCTAAAATGAATGTTTTGCGTCTTTTCAAATAAGGACCATGTAGTTTATCCAAACAAGACTTAGCTTTAGGAGCGTTCCAAATTGCGTAGGAAAAAATTGAAACAAAACAAGAACATGTTTTCCAGCATTTCATCATTTTGCCTAATGTTTTGTGCAATATTGACACAAAGTACTGTAATTCTTTATCAACACCGGTTGTGTAGTTCAAATGAAAATCTGGTCCAAACTTTTGGTCGTTTTGGAAAGGATTGAACATTGGGTTAACTAACAGGCGGGCAGACGGTAGGTAACCATCCTGCTGATTTCAACATTTTCTCCCGCCATGTCTATGATTTTCGAAGGTTCACATCGCAGCGACTATACGCAAAAATGAAATATAGAAATTAAATGAGCGGGGATCTGGAAAAACGTCCTTCATAGCATTTTTCAAAATTGAGCTTCAAGATCGGCATGTTGTCAAATGGAGTCAAATTTGCTTCAATGCTGCTCTCTTTAAGTTACTACAAGTCATGAAGAAGCTATTGGAGAACAAAATGGATCCTGATCAGACTCTGCGTATGCACAGGCTGATCTGGATCTATGTTGGGCTCAAAAGCCTTAAGGAACGTTTTTTCAGATCCTGGCTCAAATGTTTTCGGGGAGTAAAGAGGCATGGAGAAGTAGACCTACACTATCATTTCGCTTTTCACCTCAATGATTTTCAGCATTGCCTTCCATGGACAATAATTGAAGCTGCCTAGCAGTATGACCTGTAACATCTTTCACTCTTTCAAAAAATATTTACTGTTCCAATTTGATTGCAGACGACAAAACGCAATTTCATGAAAATAGGATTTGTTTAACCCTTTCCCAAACAGCAAGATTTTGGGGTGATCCTTTTCAAAAACTGCCACAAATGACAAAATAGAAGATATCAAAGATAAAATTTGTGTAAAATATGACATAGAAAATATTGAGACCAAAGGAGAAACTGCTGGTTATCAGCAGTTTCTTCTTTTGTTTCAATATTTTCCCAAGCCTTTTCTATTGGAGGCGTCAAAACCAGGTCTTGTTTGGGAAAGGGTTGAAATTTAACAAAGAAAATATTGAGGCAAAGGAATATTTTTATCGGCATTTTCTTCTTTTGTTATAACGTCTTCACATGCCCTTTCAAATTCTTTAATGGACGTTGTTTGAAACCAAATCTGGAAAATTGTTAACAATGTAAATTTATATGTACTTTGGATGATGCTAGACTTTGGAGGGAACATTTACTCACGGACTGGAATACAGCTTGGAATAAGAGGACAGATAAAAGACTGTGGACGGTCCTAAAACTCAAATCTCCACACTGACTGAGTTTTACCAATTTAGATAATTTTGATTCAACCCTTCCCCAAACTAAAATTTTACTGGTGGTCCAATTGGAAATAGGTGGCTGGTGTCAAACAAAATTAATGTTCATAAAAACAGGATTCGTGAACACTATAGAATAATAAATATTGAGTCAAAAAGAAAAAAATTGTGGTTATCAGCAATTTCTTCTTTTGTCTTAATATTTTCCTTAGCAATTTCTATCAGGGAAATCAAAACCAGGTTTTGTTTGGGAGGTAGTTAATGTGTTTACCAAACACATGTCAACTGATAGTATAAGAAGAACAAATCAAATAAATATTCAAAAATTCATTTTAATTTTCATAAACAAGAATGCCATTTTAGCTGGTAACTTTAAGCATTTTAACCCTTTCCCAAACGACAAAATTTAGACTTTTCAGATTTAAAAGCTGTTGCAGAAGACAAATTGGTTTAAATCCATATGGAATGTGTGTGTGTATTATAGCTTTGAAGATATTGAGGCAAAAGGAGAAAATGCTGATTATAAGCATTTTTTCTTTTGCCTCAATGTTTTCCCACGCCTTTTCTATGAGGGACTTTTCTATGAGGGACGCCATCTATTAAGATAACATACAATGTTATTGTTACATTATGTTTTTGGGTGTCTGCACAATATCTCACTTAACCCATAACCGAACTATAAGATTCTAAGCTTTTCCAAATTGAAAGAAGTTGCAGACGAAATGTTCAATGTCATGAATTTTTTAATTTACATGTACAACTCTTAGGGTAGAAAACATTGAGGAAAATGAAAAAAAGTAACAAGCAATTTCTTCATTTACCAAACTGTTTTCCCAATCATTTTACTTGAATGTCTATACTTGAATATTGTAAACAATACTGTATGGGCCTAAAATAATCCACAAATAGCACAATCAAGTCAATTAGCCAAAGTTTGAACATCTTTTTAAACACCGGTCATTGAGTTGGCAATCATCATTGTGCTCATAATCTTCATTCATCTGTACACCTCATTGATCAACCTGCAATTATACAAAAGTAACAAATGAAAGTATATACAGCATCCTCCTGCTGCTTTTGGAAACATTATCCATGTTAAAAAGGGAACTATAAAAATCCTTTTCCTACTTTGCCCTGAGCCCTAGGTGACTTTAACATTTTTGAAAATGGTTTTAACTCTTTCCCAAACAACCAAATTTTAGAACAAAATACTGAGAAAAAAGGAATTAATGCAGATAAGCAATTCCTTCTTTTTTCTCAATGTTCTTACAAACTTTTTTCTACCAGGGACATCAACTTCAGGTCTTGTTTAACCCATTATCGCACAATGATACCTTTTGACACCCTACACAATAGCAGCTTTGGAAAACACTGAGAAAAAAAAGAAATTGCTGGTTACAAGCAATTTCTTCATTTTCCATAATGTTTTTTTACCAAAAGATACACTTTCATTCACTTGAAATTGTTATCTGCAACATCTTTGAATTAGGGCCAATATAAAAAATTGCCATCTGGTAAAGGGTTAAGAAAGGGTTAAATAAAAAAGATACTGTACAGTGTATATCATATGATGTTCATATGACACTGTTGGTCATGGTGCTGAGATTTTATATTAGATTTATTGGGGTTTAACACCATGTTTAATTGCTGTAATGGTCATATTGTGGCAGATGGAGCATATAACCATGGATTCCTGGTATTTCTCTCACTAATACAACCACAATATCCAAACAGAGCCTCCAGCTGCTCTCTTACATAGATGATTCACATCCGTAATTGGTGAGGGACAAATGACTTTGTCAAATGTCAGAGTGAATACAGACTGAGCCGGGGTTTGAACTCACGGCCCCTAGATTGACAGACGCCAACATTACTGATTGAGCTATCAGGGCTCAGCCATCAAAATTCTAGGATGACACAGGCAATTTGTGTGTAGAGCTAAAACTTACATTGGAGGAAAAAAGAGAGCTTGTCCCTTTTAATAATCAGAATTTTATTTTCCTCTTGTTTTGTTATCTAGAAATTCTGAACATTTTCAATTTAAAACTGTTTTTTTAATTTAACATGATGCAGCAGAAGCCAAATTGTTGCAAATGCCTAGCCTCACCTGACTTTCTATCCCAAAAGTTATGCACCAATGACCATTGTTAATGTACACCAGAATTTAAGTCGAGTCATTCACCTTGGTTTGTTTTCTGCATTTCTGAAAAGATAATGTAATCATATCATTCATAATATAAATTCATAATATTATCTAGATAAAAAATCTACCCTTTCCAATACAGATCTGGTTTTGACAGTCAATGAAGAAAAGGCTTGCAACATTGAATCAAAATAAGAAAATCCTACATGTATATATACAGACTTTTCACATTTCTCATATCACACTTATTCCTATAAACCTCCATTTTATTGTCTGCATCCAGCATCTTTCAGATTCAGATTGGACCACCAAGATGTTTTGCCATTTGGGAATGGGTTGCAGGGATTTTGTTACCTGCGAGTCCCGAGTCCCTGACTCACATTTTTTTCTCAGGACTCATATCTTGTGAGTCCCAGGATGCTAACATTTTCAATATGTTTTCAATATGTTGACTTACAAAAACTTCCATGTCTCAATATTGGACTCATTATTTTGAGAACCAATGGGTCCCAGGACTCGTCCACATAAATTTGTAACAAAATTACTGGGGTTGATACACATACTGACAAAAAGCACTGCCATGAGTGATAATGAGTTATTTTTTTGTATAACAACAACATTGTGACAACATTGTGACAAAGCTGCGGAATTATACAAAAATAGATCTATAAATTTCTTCTTTTCACAGAACGTTTTATTCTTATGAATATTAAGCTCACATCCAAAATTATTTCTTCTTTTCTCAAAACGTTTTATTCTTATTTTCAAAACACAAATTATGCCTACATCTAAAATAAAATCAATCATTTAGTGATAATTTAACCCCACCAAGATACGATTTTTTGACCTCCTTTTCAGAAATAGTTACTAGTATCGGAAAAAATTAAACGAAAATAAGAAAATCCCGGTGGTCATTACTCAGCAATAGATCTATTTCCATGCCATTTACGAGTTCTACATCCTGTTGACATTGATTTTCTTTTCTCACCTCCAACAAAGTTGAAATGGGAACAGTCCATGAGTCTAGATTTAAACTCAGCTGTTTGAAAAGTTGAATGATATTTTTTGCTGGGTCGATATTTATTTGGGACGAAAGTCAAATTCTACTTAATCCTTTTCTATGTTGTTGAAATAGTATTTAAAACATATTTAACTGCATAGGATAGGAAGTTCACTTACTCTGAGTTGCATTCAAGACTGGTAACAGTGGTCGCCGCTGCATTTTTGAGTGCAGACGAAACAAGATGGCCGTCATAGGAAATCGTGTTACTATGTCAGTCAGTGCGCGTGACGTAGTTAGACTGGTTATCAAACCTCTGAATTCGGGACCGGTAAAAGGCAAACGGAAGTAGATAAAAGACCATCACAGTCGACTGTCCGAGGCGTTCCGAATGCTCCATAAAAAATAAACAAAGATGGCGTATTTTTCGTTGAACGGTATATTGATTTGAATGATTGAATCTGTTGATTTCAATGATTCTATTTTTTTTTAAATTTTATGCGTAACATATAGTCGGCCTTCGCCGGGGCCTTCGGCCCCGGACTTCGTCCGTATAAATTCATCAACATGAAATTCTCGTCTGCAACACCTTTGACTTTTGTCTAAAATTTCGCCTTCGGAAAAGGGTTAATGTATACCTGTCTTGGGTGACCATCAATGTTTCTCTTTCTATAGATCGCTTCTAATGGCTGTAATATTTCAGTTCCTCCCATGTCAGCTTCCATTTGTTTCAATTCATTTGTGGCTGTCTTCAAACTTTCTTCCGAATATTCTTTACTACCCCTGTAAGGTATAACCAATCATTATCAACACACTCCCAAATGACAAGAATTTGAATCAATCCAATTTGAAAGTTACAGCATATCACTCATATTACCGAACCTAGTCAATCTAGAATGTCTTTTCTGTTTTATTATACTTCCATTTTTCAAATTTGACATATGGATGACCTCTGATGAATTTAATCTGATTCTGATATAAAGGTTTTATGGACTTCCTTAATGGTACCTATAGGCGTGACCGATAACAATAAAATACTAACCAAGTGAACAAGAACTTGTGCACGCTCCCAAAGCTTACAATGTTGACGTAACAGGAAGACTTTAACCCTTTCCCAAACAAGACCTGGTTTTGACGTCCCTAATAGAAAAGGCTTAGGAAAACATTGAAACAAAAGAAGAAACTGCTGATAATCAGCATTTTCTCCTTTTGCCTCAATCTGTTCTGTGCTATATTTGACATAAATCAAATATTTATCTACATTTCGACTGCTGAACGCAATACTAGTCTAAGTCATTTTTCATGATTTTTCAGGAGAAGGAAAAAACATTCTCATTTTGTCAAAACTAAATAGAATGGTCTGAATTTTTGATATGATACAATCTGATAGACAACATTAAATTACAAATATTATATATTTCAATCAAATTAACAATAAAGGAGAAATATGATTTTGTTGACTTAGCATAGTATTGCAGGGAAATACTAGCAGTTTTGAACCCACATTTTGAATGCAATACTAGTCTAAGTTAACTTAGGATAATATTGCACACATAAATTGGATAAGTCAGACAAAATTATTTACTGCAATACTATTATATCTTTTTTCTCCTTTACTTGCAAAAGTTTATAGATAACAAAGGTTAGTTTAACCCTTTCCTGAACGACAAAATAGTTGGATGGTTTAATTTGAAAGCTGCTGCAGATGACAAAATGGATGTTTATGAAGATAGAATTTAAATACTCTGTAAAGAGTTGAAAAGATTGAAGCAAAATTAGAAAATATTGCTTATCAGCATTTTCTTCTTTTACCTTAATGTTTTTCCAAGCATTTTTAGAGATTATTCGTAGAATAGAGGGGCTATTCCAGTCACCCGAGCATCTGCATTGGTGTCAGCATTGGCTATGGTTATGTTTTTTTACGTACAAGTTTTCTAATCTCTGTTTCTGTTTATGATTGTAATTGCTCTGAAACTTTGCACATGCTTTTGTGATAAAAAAAAATCAGCCTCTAGGCAAGGATTTATCACTCTTACGGTAATTATTCTAATAAACGCCCGGGCGTTTATTAGAAACATGGTCAATGGGAAAGTAGGGGGTGGGCGTTTATTAGAGGTATTCTACTTTTGCTAGTCAAAATTTGCGAATCAAGTGTCAATTCATAGACTCGAAGTTCTGCAAATTGAATTTGGCAAAGTTTTGTTATAAGGACTGCAAAATACAATTTTCAAAGACTTTCCTTCATTCCAAACAGATTGAAGGCTGGACATTCTCTTTTTTATTGTTTTGGAAATGATCTTTGTTTATGACTTACATTATTTTAATCCGGAATCGGGGGATGAGCGTTTATTAGAATCGCCCTTTTTCGCTAAAATTGCGCTTAAAGTAAGCAGATTTTCAGCCTAGATTTGGGGGATGGGCGTTTATTAGAATATGGGCGTTTATTAGAATAATTACGGTACATTTAGTTTATGGGAATTTTAACTCTTTTCGGACTTAAAAACTATTGGTTAAACTGTAGTATAACTTTTTGCAGCCAGAGCTATTGTGTTCAAACATCTTTCTGTGACCATGAAATATCAGCCTCTAGGCAAAGATTAATTACATTTAATTTAGTGGAATTTGAACTCGTTTTAGCAAGCCGGGACTTTATGTCCAAGGAGCTAATGTCACAGCCCTAGTGTCGGCGTCGCATCAGCATCGTGTATTCAAAATTTTAACCTAGTCTATATCTATTAGAGATACAGCCAAAATACTTCACACATGGATTTTTCCTGCCAAGGCCTTTTATTTTGGACCATGACCTTTGACTTAGTGAGATTGACCTTGGAGTTTGACCTACTTTTAAAAAACCTTTAATCTGGCCTATATCTCGTGCAATATTATTGATAGAGCCTTGATATTTCATATATAAATACTTCCTGTGAAGATCTCTCATTTGGGACCATGACTTTTGACCTTGTGACTTTGACCTTGGAGTTTGACCTACTTTTATAAGAACTTTAACCCGGCCTATAATTTAGGCACTATTAGAGATAGCGGATTATAAAGATGGTGCAAAATATTGCAAATGTTGGGGAATGTTGAAAACTTAGAAAAGCTTAGATAAGCTTACAAAAGCATTATAATTGTTTAATTTCATGCATTAATATGAAGTTTGTTGTTCAAATGAATGTAAAGGAATCATTATGTCATTATTTCCCAATCTGTTAGCCATTGGTTCAATCTAATAAAGAAAACTTCACATATCTGACAATCATTGGATGTGTCATGCACAAGGGCAATAACTCTAGCATTAACAATCTTGGATTATTTCCCTTTTACATTTACAATAATTGTTAACTAGAAAATTACTCCTTCTCTAATACTTTAATTTATTTGAGACTGATAATTCACATAGAATAACATAAAAGGAAGTGTCATGCAAAATGGGAACTTGATTCTACTGACTCAATTATTTTAAAACCTTACCATAATCATCTACACCATGTATGGGTTGAGCTGATGGGAGAATCCAGAGACAGAAGCTAACAATACTGTTTTTGTAATCCAGTAAGAACCCATTTACAACACAACAGAGAAATTATCAGCAATATTTAAGTTCACTATTGGTTTTGTGACAATTATCGGCAACTTGCTTTATATCTTGTTTTTATTAAACTAAAATTTTCAATATTAATCATGCCAAATATACTAGTAATAAAAGTAACACAAGTTAAATGTACGATATCTTTATGTGTCTCTTTAAATGAATTTAGCTTCTCAGAAATGGAGCAATGGCACATTACCATGAAAAGTTGTGGAAACTGGGTTTATAATTGAACTTATGATCATACAAATCAACTCTCCTTTGCATATTTTCAAAGACATCTATGTTTGTATAGGATGTCCCATTTTTAGGGAGAGCAAGACTTGATCTGGCTAATTGTCTTTTCCCCATTCACCAAAAACATGTCAGTCATGTGTGAAAGTTACAAGAATCTAATAGAAAAGATATAATACTCCAAAACAAATACTTTCATATAACTAGGATTGATATAAAAGGTGCATTTACAAGATTATTTATTTCAAAATAAATACTATGCTGAATTATACTAAAAGAAAAAGAAAATATCCATCATTAGATTTGTGCCAACAACGATACATTCAAAACTTTGCATATTTTGCATACTCAATAAGAAAAGAAAACTTTCTCATCCTAAACAGTTCATGTAGTTTTTAGAGAGAAATGTACAAGATATAATGGAACCACCTGTTGACCTTAGTTTTGTCAAATATTAACCAGGTTCATTATCGAAATATTTAATTCAATAGCTCTGAACTTGTGTCTTGTTGTCCAATGTTAATCAATTTCTAATAGTGATGGAGTTATCTATTAATGCCTTGTGACCAGACCTGATGTTCCTGCCTTGTTACTGATGACCAGTACCCTCATTATCACGTAACATGTCTACAAACTGGCAGCAACTGCACTACAGCTTGCAAAAATCAGTTGCAACACAATGTATCCAAGTATTAGAAAAAAAATCTAATGATGTAACCTTGGTCTCCAAATAATTTCAACTTAAAACCCATCTTAACATGTTTTGGATGACATAAGACGTCATATTTACAAATTATCATTTAATCAAGCTTGTAGCAGCAACACTCCAGATTAATTGCAACCTGACTTTCATTTGCATACTCAGCTCTGAAAAATCAATGACAAGAGCTGTCTCAGGACAGCCAAGCTCAACTATCAAGAGCTGGATAGTGTAAAATTCTAAGTCCTAAAAGGGTAAGAGATCCATTAAATAAAATGTCGGAGTAAAAAATGTTTGCCTAGAGGCTAATATTATGGGCACAGATACCTGTGCAAAGTTTGAAAGCAATAGCTATTACAGAAAAAAAGATATCGCAGATATATCATGGAAAATGCATGTGGACGTACAAACTATACCAACAAGATGTGTTCATGAAACAGAAACGCCCCCGGAATGGCCATTTTCTAAAACTATGACCTTGACCTATATCAATGACCTTGACCTATATCGATGACCTTGAGGCTGGAACTATAAATGCATATTGTTGAGCTGTTTGTGTACATACTTCTAAAGAAAATGTTAAGTTTTCACTTTAAGTTTTCATGTTTACTTGCATGTTAAGGGTTAATAAGAGTTAAAAGATGACCTTGAGGTAGGACATATTGCATCACATTATCAAGGAGATAGCAATCATTGAAAGAAAGCTACATACCAAATTCGGTCTTTGTACGTTTAATGAGTACTTATGAAGAAAATGCCAATGTTAAGTTTTCATGTTTATTTGCATGTTAAGGGTTGATAAGGATTAGATCATGACCTTGAGAAAGGTCATGATGCATGGACCAGATAAATATCATTGTAAGAAGGTTACATACCCAATTTGGGCTTTCAGGGGTCTCGTTTGCCAAAATTTGTGGCCGTTATTGGGCCCCATTCCCAATGGCAAAAAGTATCTTTTTTTCCCAATTCTCTGGTGAAAATTCCCAATGAGGACCCAGAATGCCCCATGTTAAGACCTCATCTTCATTTACAAACATTTTGAAGACAGTTTTAGAGTAGATTCTTTACTAAGAGTATGTACAAATGCATTTTACACCACTACAGTCTAATTTGCAGCTAAAACTGAGTGACGGTATGAATACAAACTTGTTTTATTTTTTCCCAATTTAGGTATAAACATCGCTATTTTTCCCAATTTAACTGGCCCCTGGCCCCAAACAGAAATTGGTAGCAAGACCCCTGGCTTTGTATGTCTGATATTTGTTGAGAAAATGCCAATGTTAAGTTTTGGAATGACAGACAAACATGCAGATAGATGGACAGACAGACGGATAGGAGTAAAACAATATGGCGCCCAACTCCCCAACCCCCCCCCCCCCCCACCCCCCTTTAAATATTCTATGTCTAAAAGGTTAAAAAATCCCACTAAATTACATGTAATTACATGTTAGGGCAATGAATCTTTCCTAAAGGCTGATACTATGGTAACAGAGGCATGTGCAATTTCAGAGTAATAGCATTAGAAGAAGCAGAGATTTGACAAACTTGCACATGAAAACTTAACCAAAGCATTACGCCGACGCCTTGGTGACTAGAATAGCCCCCTATTCTACGAATAGTCACAGTAAAAAGTACAAAATGAGATACATAGATTAGTATTGCATTCAAACTTTGGTGCAGTTTCATACATTTTTACACCGCAATACTAGTCCAAGTCAACTTAGACTAGTATTGCAGGGAATTAATTTTAACAATTGAGATA